>LPNX010864590.1:234011-254924 GCA_001517045.1 Pseudotsuga menziesii | reverse complement strand
AATGGACTATAGTTTCGGTACTCTCAATTCTCTCTTATGCTTTCAATGTCTCAATGGTTCCTTATATAGCTTTCCAAAGTGATACTGAAAGGTCAAATCCGTACAATCTCAAGGCATATGGAAGGCCAGGAGTCCTATGAGTCGGATTCAGGACAAGGAACAGTCCAATAGTTTTGGATTATGCACACATCCCGATGTACACGACTATAGAGGGAATATCCGCGTATGTACACGGTTATTGGGGAAAAGGACGCGTATATCATTTTTCTAATGTTTTTAGGGATGGTCAATGATACATCAAAAGACAATAAGTGGTCCATAGGGGATAATGAGTCTGCAGCGGGATAGGGGAAGGCCATACAATGTGTGATTCACCTAGTGTGGTGAAATCCGCTATAACAGATGCCCCCTAATGTATGAGATCAGAGGGGTTATACGATGGCTGAAATACATTATAAGTGCATCCCAGAAGTGAAGTGATGAAGGTACCCAAATGGAAGACCAGCCACCCAATCATCATAATACCATAATACAACTCTGCATATAACTGCACATACATATAGCAGTCCCGGATACATAAGAGTACACTGGCCATGAATAGGCATGAAACATGATAGAACATTTGTGGTCATCGCCACGTACAATATACATAGATAATAATCTCCATGATGAATATATACAAAGTACAATGATCTCCACATAGGCTGAAGATATATAACAGATCAAGGTCTCCATAGTGGCTGGAAATGTCTGACATATACTGGAACAAGTCATGAGAGCTGAAATCTCATGAACACTGGCACGATCAAGGAGGTAGCATATAGTGGATGCCACCAATCTGGAAGGTCTTCTACACAAACCGCTATGAGTACATGTCCTACTATGTGAATAGAGGTGTCGAGGTCGAACATAGTAGTCCATCGTCTGATTACCGGTCATTGATGTATACCGTTAATAGACGCAAGATCACCCACCAATAATGAAAATGGGAATCAAGGTACTAGAGTGCAAACTAAAAAGTGTGAATAAATGTGTTGAGGTCGAACACTTGAGAGGATCCATCGATCAGGGGACATTGATGTATTCCCAAAACTGTCGATGGCGAGAGAACCTGCCATTGATGACTGCAAGTCTCAAGGCACTCAATATGACTCTAGACTCCAATCCCAGAATAAATGATCTGAAGTCGATGGGATGAAATCCGTTGGAAGGAGGGCATTAAGGCATCCCCCATCATCCAACACGAGGTACTCAGGAAGGCTGTATAATATGGAAGAACTCGATCATAAGGTGCATGAACCAGTAACTGTACCGGGAATGGCCGACATGCAAAGTCAAGATAACTGAGGAATGGCCGACTCAGGTTTCAACTTACTTCGAACAAGAGCATAATGGCGTATGGTGACTGAATGAAGGCAGCACAGACTCGATATATAAACTGGGACATCTCTATGACACAGGAGGCATCAATAAAGGCTCCATAGGGACTGGAAGCTTAACCAGTCGGTGGAGATAAAACTCAGATAACGAGTACAGCTCCTAAAGTCAAACTATAACCCAACCAATGGATGTGATATACAGTGCTCTGTTCGAAGGCGACATGACTCGACAGCTGCCAAAGATAATATCTTTTCTTGTCTGGCTTTTTGGTTTTTTGATTTTTTTGGTCTTTTTCAGTTATTTGAAAAGCTTGAGAAAAGAATAAACTAGCTTTATAGTTACAAACTAGGAGGAGACGAGTGTCATAAAGGCAAACAAACTAGTTCCAAGCAGTGGAACATACCTATGCTCAATGCAAGGATACATGTGTAGGATATCGACACTCGGGGGAAAATCCCCTCCCGGTAAAAAAGGGAATCAAGCTGCAAAAGATATAAATAAAGGCTCTGCATGGCTAGACATGAGATAAGCTCGGGCTACATGGCTGAAACGCAATGTTAGGGGAGCCGGCATAAAGCTCAATAAGACAGGCAAAGCTTATGATAATGCATTCACAACTCGATATAAGGGGAGTCCGGGGGGATACAGGCCAGCATAAGATCAAGAGGAGTATGAGGCTCTTGCTAAATGTCATGGCAATACTATACAATGGACTCCCACACCCTAAAGGGTGAAACATCAGCATGGGCACCAAATGCAAATAAGGTGCTATCTAGGGTACCCATGTAAGGTGAGTCTCTACCACTCACATCATGCCACTTCTATACCAGCAAGAAGGTTCCGTAACATAATATAGTGGGTTCGTACCTAAGGATATAGTGACATGGTCATAAGGTCATGCAAAATGCAAACGGTGGTGAGCCTAACCTATATGCCAGTATAGACGTTATACCTGAGATCAGTACGAACGGGTCAATCAAAGGCTGAAACATCGCTGAAAACGGTCTTCTACATCACAAATTAGGTCAGAAACGGTCCAAAAAAGTTAGAAACGGTCAAAACTATAGGAAAGGGGGTAAAAAATTTCAAATATTTGAAAATTTTTCTATAAATAGTAAAAAATATAAATCATTTGAAAGTTCTACCCATTGGAGCTCTGATATTCAACTGCAAATTCCAGGAGATCCAGCCGGCGGAATTCACAACCGATTCTTCCAGGTACTTACTCATGTTCTCAGCTTGCATTTCAATACAAATTTTACAATTTTTCATGGTCAAATGAATTTTTAATGGCCAAACTTACATGAGCGCCACGGTGTTAACACCCAAAAAGGGTTCACTACCTCATCTACCCCACTACATGGCTCATTTGTCCATTTTCCTACCATATTTCCGTCAAAAACCCATAAAACCATCTAAAAAGCCTCCAAAAGGCTTAAAATGCCTCCAAAAGGCCATAAAACCCTCTTTTTCTCCAAAAATATCCAAAATTCCTCCAAAAAAGAAAAAATCTCTAAAAAGGAAGAAAAAATATAAAATAATGAGGAAAAAGAGGAAAAAACCCTAAACAGCTGAAACCCTAACCCTAAACCGGCACTCCACCACTATAAATAAGTGATGGAGACCCCTTATTCACAATCCACAATCACAAGTATCCTGCCTCTGGCAAAATTGCTCGTGAAACCCTAGCTCACCATTGAGCTACTTTCACCATTGAGAGCCCCTTTTGGCCCATTTCCACCATTGGAGAAAGAGAAGAAGCAGCTTGAAGCTCGGAGTCACTGACTCGGATCACCGCAAAGGGCTTCACCAACCTTCACATTGGAGGTCAGATCAATACAAAATTACTATTTACTTTTTACTGTTTTGCTTAATGAACATGTTTAGATTTAGTTTTTTTATTTCAGTTATAGCTTTTAATTCACATATCATTGAACTGATGCTAAGGAATCCATTGTCCTTAGTAGGTACTCATTCGTACAAGCTAGGGGTAAAACCCTAGCAACAGTTTTGGCGATTCCACTGGTTTTTATTTTATTTTATTTCCCGTTTTGTCCTTTCGGCTGTTGTTTTTGGCTGCCGTAAATCGTCGTTTTTCCCTTCGCAGTCGCGTCCCGACCGCGCTTTTCCTGCCCTTAGCTGCGACCCGATCGCGCCTTTCCATCTCTTAGCTGTGACCCGACCGCGCCTGTTTTCCTATTTCCTGCGGTCCGACCACCGCTGTCGACCAAAAAGTCGTGACCTGTCCGTGCCTGTTTCGTTCAAACCCGCGGTCCGACCGCACTTTTTTGCCTCAAACCCGCGGTCCGACCGCACGATTCCGCCACAAACCTGCGGTCTGATTTTTTTTTTTTTCTCCAAAAGCTGCGACCTGACCGCACCTGTTTCTCTCAAACCCGCGGTCCGACCGCGCGATTCCGCCACAAACCCGCGGTCTGATTTTTTTTTTTAATTTTTTTTTTTTTTTTGTTTAAAAACCCAACCCTTTGCTGCAATATTTTCTGCATCTGCCCAGCCATCTGTTCTACCTGCAGCCCTACAGCCTTTTCTGCAACAGCATTTTTGTCCCCCTTTACAGAATTTTTAAAAAAATTTCAGCATTGCTTATTCAGAAAATTTTGCATAGTAAAATTTTTTCATTCAGTATTATTGTTATTTAGGAAGGTGCCCCCGTGGCACTTCTCTTCTGGGTTCATAACCTCACGAGCACACAATCTATCACCTAATTCAAGTGAGACTTAAAAACTACTTAACTCGACCAACATTCTAACCCCATTTGGGTAACACAAAAGAATTTTTGTAGTTAGGTAGGATCGAGGGGATAGGCTTCCAATAACACCCCTCAGTTATTTACACTTGAAACATAGCTGTTGTCCAGTAGGGAACCAAAATACCCTAGTATTTTTTGACACGGTCACAACCGGTTTATCAGAGGGCCTCTCCCTTAGGAGGGTTGAAGTCATGAGATTGGTTCCGGAGGTCAGAGTGGAATACTGAACTCCATTCAGTAACTGAAGGGCTACCTTTTGCAGTTCTCGGGATATCCTTGTATAGGGGTATTGTGGTTTAAGGACCAAGCGGTAGATTTACCTTTCTGGACGTGTCATGAACGGGGTATCTTAGTTGCCAATCTTCCAGGATTTGACTACCCGGTGTCCCTCTCGGTAGGGGGATACCTTAGCCACTTGGATTTCCTATTCGTATTGTCTGACTTGGATTTCATCACCTTGCAGAGGATATGTCTAGTTGAGTCATAATACTTTTAGTTAGGTATTTGCATGCTCCCTTACCTCCTTTTGGTCTAGTGAGTCCACCATTTTTTATTTGTAGGCAACCTGCTGTTTTTTGGTATTCTGACCATTTCTGTTGACACTCCGCCTATTGTAGCACACAGTTACAGTGGGTGTTTTGAGTTGGTTGTTGGCCTGAGAGCCCTATTTTTTGAGCTCTCCTTATGCACACTCAGTTGCATTAGAGTCTTTGAGCTGTTTTTGTACCTACCTCAACCCACAGAGATTTGACACCATTTGTCACCATTGAGTCCCCGAGACATTCTCGGCGCCTCAGAGGCGAGCCCCCACAGCACGGTTCACTTGACACCACCCGTCATCGACACAGATCATCATCACTTGATACCACTCATCATAGATCTCATGCCTTGTCACTTAACCCCACTCGTCAGCGGCATAGGACTCCGTCACCAGATACTGACACCCCTTATTTTACCTCTGATTCTGAGCCAGAGTCTGAGAACCCCCTTTACATTGCCCCTACTAGCCCCATGGCTGGCGTAACTCCCACTCCCATCTTGGTAGGGACCGTTGGTGGCACATCCACCACTACACCAGTTACCACACTTGTTATGGGTATGCCCTCCACGGGGCCCCCATCTACCGTTCCCCTCACGGCACCTATTCCCGCAGCAGGAATACCTATTCCCACTCCATCAGTCACTCATACTACCCATGGTGGTGCAGGACCATCCTATACCACCTTAGCTCCCCCACTTGGGGGAAACCTCCCTCACATTACCCCTCCACTTGGGGGCATCAGCCCCAACTTAATCCAACCCACTACTGTGTCACATCCTTCGTCCAGTTTGCCATTCATGGCTAGCCTCAACCTGCCTGAACTAGCCAGATTAACCAACGACCCCATCCAACACGACCCTGCGTGGCCTCACATGCCCACCAAGCTCCCCTCTGACATCTCTAAGTTCGAGGGCAAGGCAGGTGAGGACCCACAAAACCATATCATGTCCTTCCATCTATGGTGTTCCTCCAAATCCATAGTAGACGACTCTATTCGCCTCCGTTTATTACAGCGCACTTTCACTGGCTCTGCTGCCAAGTGGTATATCGAGCAACCCCATGGAACCCATGCCACCTTTACGTCCCTGGCCTCAACCTTCCTCCAGTTCTTCCAGTTACCTGTCCACTATGACACAGGCATTGAGATCCTACTATCATGCAGACAAAACACGACTACCCACATCACGGACCACATTCATGAATGGCGTCGACGCCGTAGCCTATGTAAAATCAAGTTAGATGACCGGATCTTCCTAGATTGGTTCCTCAAATCCCTCCTTCCTATCATTGCTAAGGATGTGGCGTCCGAAAGACCCCAGTCTGAAGAAGAGGCTATCCTTAAAGCCCAACAGTTCGATCTCATTTACGCCCAGTTGGGTTACCTTTATACCATCATACCTGACGCCCCTCGCGGCGATTCCTCCCAGCACGATGCGCAGGGGGCATCCCACGCTGCCGACGGCATCATTGGCCATGTCTCTTCGCAGCCTCAACCATTTTCCATAACACGTCCTACCCCTGGCCCTGAATTTTCGTGGGCTACCTCGCAGTCTGGCGCACCCAACTCGTATGCCCCCATGACACATCACCACCATTCCCATGGACCCTCATGTCCACCTCAGTGTTTCGGTCATGCGACTACCGCCTACGCCCCCCCGGTCGCACCTCAGCCCTACTACCACCAGCAGGCTGCACCAGCTCTTGCGCCGTCACAAGCCCAACCTCATTATTACCTGCCACAAGCAACCCATGCGGCAAACCCGCAACCCGCTCCACAGCACTATCAGCAACCCCCTCAGGTTGCTGCACCTGCGCAGCCTCCACCTACATATCATCCACCACAACCTGCTCCAGCCCCTGCGTAACCTCAAAATCCACCTGCTGTCCAAAGGCAACTTTACGCTCAACAAAACCTGCAGCAAAACCAGAACAACCAACGTAACTAGGGCCAACAAAACCGCGGCAGGGGCCGGAATTTGCAAACAAACTATCCTTGTTCTATTTGCGGGGTCTATGGCCACTACACACATTTTTGCCCCCACATGGAGTGCGTTCGGAAACTTTGGGCTGAAGATGCCCGCCGCCAAGGGCAGACGGCTCCTCAAGCACCACCCAACCCCCCACAACCTCAGTAGCCACATTTGGTGTTGCAAAACCCCTTACCAACCCAAGGCGTAGCGAACACCCAACCATTGGCTCCCCCTCAAGCCAACGCAACAACCCAACAACAAATCACTTACGCTGCTCCTGATCAACCCGTGCTTGACTCAGGTACCCACCACTTGTTGATGATGTTCTCCAATAAGGTCAACCTCCAGACCCGACGGAATCAATATGGCTCCGCCTCTGAAGCCATATGTACCTTGTCCCATAATACGCGAACTCCTACTAATCAACCGCCCTTGTTTCCTAAACCCCCTTTGGTACCTAGTCACATTGGTGCTACACCCATCCATACCATTCCTTTCCTCTTCCCTCCCTCAGGAGTAGTTAGTGCCCCGGTCGTGGCCACCCTCAGCCTTCCTGGGTTAACCTTAGGATTATCCGTTTGGTATCTTTCACCTCCCGTTCGTCCGCCGACACCAGATATTGTCCTGCAACCGGTACAACCCATTGTCACTACTAGTCAACCATCTCCCGGTGTCGCTACCCCGTCATCCTCTGCGAAACCCCCCCCTCCTCTTACCAAACCCATTGGGGGCAGAGGCCCCCAACCTTACACTGCTGTCCCACCTCCTAAGACAGTAAAAAATCCCCCTGTGTTTCGTGCTCCTCCCAAATGCGTGCTGTGCGATGAGTTGGGCCATGCGACTCACCTATGTCCTCAGTTACCGTCGTTACAGGAATACATGCAACTACTTGACGACGACCCCACTATCTTGGTTGTCCATCTCGATTCAACCCCTAAGCCTCGTGAAAAATCCCTGCGCACTAACCACTCCTGTGCCCTATGCGATGTTTACGGGCATTACTCCCATCACTGTCCCGATCTCCCCGAGTACAGAGCAGCTCTCTTTGAAATGAACAATCTGGATCTTGAGACGGCACCAACCACCATTGTGGAGATCCACCCCCCGGACTCTTCCTCTTCCGAAGAGGTTAATACCATTTATATGATCTCTTCCACCACTACCCCTTTGTCAACCGATTTGACGACACAAACATTCCGTACGGATGAGGAGATTCTCGAGGCTCTCACTGCCCCGGATTATCCCTTGGATGATGTGCACCATCGTTCCTACTTCCTCCCAGAGGTATCCTTCTCTAACACTACTACCCAATTTGCCATTGAATCCAAAGACTTCCTTCCCCACAAGGTCGACTGGTTCAAGGATCCTATTCCTGCTCCTGACGCCTTCGAAGAGGGTAACACGGCCAACATATCACATGTCATCCAAATTGATATCGCTGCCCTAGGAAGCACCCCACTGCGACTCCAACCCCCTAACCTACGGTCCACCCCACGTGGACCGTGCAAATAGTACCTGTTTCCACCATTAGAATCAGCACGACGAGACCATCACGATGGTCACCTCGTTGCATTATTTTTTACTACATCATTTTTGCCCATTTTTTCGATACCAATAGTTGCCCCGGTTTGCGCGCCACTTCGGCCGCTCTCCGTTTTTAACACTTTTTATATCGCCGGAAAAAATTTCCGAGCTCGTGATGATGCTTGAGATCATTTCTCGCTCTCACTTGGTACAATTTCAACATTGCGTCCCTACACCTTGCCGCATCAATTTGCGCGCCACATCGGCCGTCATCAGATTATTCTACACTTTTTACATGAGCCATCCACTCCTGTCATACTACAAATGTTTCGTTATTTTGCCACCATTCATTCACCCCGCAAGGAGTCCCACCAGTGTTCCCCCCCACCCTCAGTCCTGGTCATCATAAATGTTCCTTGATTGAACACTTCCTCCTTGCCTGGCCAGTAATTCAGAGTCTTCTTATTTGCTTTCAGACTCCTTAAAATTAAAAGCAACCATGAGCATGAACTGTCATGGGCTCGTAAAATCCACACGACAGTACCATTCCATCATTTCAGAGTCTTCTTATTTTCAGAATTCTTAAAATTGAAAGCAACCACGAGCATGTACTGTCGTGGGCTCGTAAAATCCACACGACAGTATCATTTCATTACTTCAGAGTCTTCTTATTTTCTTTCAGACTCCTTAAAATTGAAAGCAACCACGAGCATGAACTGTCCTGGGCTCGTAAAATCCACATGACAGTACCATTTTATATCCACACTTCGTCTAGTTCCCTAACCCATGAAGAAGTCCCCCTGCGCCTCTTGGCGCTATGATCAATCCTCTCGGCAGCACCCCCAATCAGGTCGCCTTTGTTCAGAGTATTCTGCAATCTCCTACCACTTTACCACAGCTTGAGTCTCCCTCAACTCATTCACCCTCAGATCCTATACCGCTATGATCCCTTTACCACCAGTCAGTCTCATATGCTGCCCGATCATCTCCGCCATCATACTCTGAACAAAGGAAGTTTGAGTCCACCCACTCTACTTGCCCAGTTATTCCCCCCAGTTTATCACTCCTGCCATCAGTACTATCACAGTTCGGTTTTTTACCTCGCGCTCCTGTCAAGGAAACATCATTGCCTTGATAGTTGTAGGTCTCCCTCTGTCGACGACAGCCCCTCTATTCCAGAGGATAGACCTAGAGGCCCCTGTGCCTTGGACCCATCACCATCTGTGGTGAGTTCCTACAGACCATTTTGGGAGGAGTCATCATTGCCTCTCCGAATAGTTGTTTCTCACATGCTCGACTTCAGCACCTTAATCGCATCGTTGAGAATCGCGCAGGATGTATATCCTTTCCATTATGTGTCGAAGACCCCGGATTTCCCCCGACTCTAGCACTTTGGTGAGTCACTTTGGAACGCCCAGTGATATGTTCCCGTGGATGTCTGGGCTGCGTTAGAGATTGTCTTCGGAAGCCATCCAGTTCCATGCTTCCTTGAGTACCCAGTTCAGTTCTAGATCAGTGTACCATTGCAAGTATGACCATTGTCACTTTGATCCAGCAGCTCATTAGTTCCTTTGGAACCACATTCAGTAGCACTGCTGTCATTCCAGTGCATCAGTTGTTCAGCTCAGACATGGCCAGCCCAGCAGTATGTTCCAGATTGGTGTCCCTTCTAGACCCTTATGATATACACCGTGGATTTCTATGTATGCTCCAGGTCCCCCTTTTCGGGCGTCACAGTTATTTTTATGTATATTGATACGAGCATGGGTATGCCCGCCTCGTCCAGATGATCAGATGATTCCTCATCCATTATTGAGGTTATGTACTTTTCAGTCCTTGCAGTTGGTTCGAGATCGATGTTCTGAGCTTCAGTTGGTTCCTTCTCTTCTCCACACCCCAGGAAAAACAAATATGACTTATGATGTCCATCGGCCATACGATGAGCTCCTACCCTTGCACATCACGGGGAAATCTGTTAACACCCAAAAATGGTTCACTACCTCATCTACCCCACTACATGGCTCATTTGTCCATTTTCCTACCATATTTCCGTCAAAAACCCATAAAACCATCTAAAAAGCCTCCAAAAGGCTTAAAATGCCTCCAAAAGGCCATAAAACCCTCTTTTTCTCCAAAAATATCCAAAATTCCTCCAAAAAAGCAAAAATCTCCAAAAAGGAAGAAAAAATATAAAATAATGAGGAAAAGGAGGAAAAAACCCCAAACAGCTGAAACCCTAACCCTAAACTGGCACTCCACCACTATAAACAAGTGATGGAGACCCCTTATTCACAATCCACAATCACAAGTATCCTGCCTCTGCCAAAATTGCTCATGAAACCCTAGCTCACCATTGAGCTACTTTCACCATTGAGAGCCCCTTTTGGCCCATTTCCACCATTGGAGAAAGATAAGAAGCAGTTTGAAGCTCGGAGCCACTGACTCGGATCACCGCAAAGGGCTTCACCAACCTTCACATTGGAGGTCAGATCAATACAAAATTACTATTTACTTTTTATTGTTTTGCTTAATGAACATGTTTAGATTTAGTTTTTTTATTTCAGTTATAGCTTTTAATTCACATATCATTGAACTGCTGCTAAGGAACCCATTGTCCTTAGTAGGTACTCATTCGTACAAGCTAGGGGTAAAACCCTAGCAACACACAGCCCACGCGGATATCGAGGTTTTTTCCGCGTATAGGGCTGGCTATACGCGGAAAAGGGGCCTGAAACTGCGTACATACGCGGCTGTTTTGAAAACAACCACGTATGATGCCGCGCACTAATATTTTTATGAATCTAATGGACATTTTGGTCAACTTCTCATGCAGGATGGTGCTAGAGTGGCGAGAACGTGAGCATGGTGATGTAGAGGAAGCCGTAAGGGCTGACAGAATGGCTCAAGAGGCTCTAAGAAGATGCGGACTCTACAAGTTTTTGTGCCTAGGAGACTTGAGGGCCAAACCAGGACTACTACAGATGCTTGTAGACTATTAGGATCCGGACTCAGAGTCCTTCCGGCTAGACGGCATGTCCCTCATCATTGAGGTGGAGGATATCTATTTTATCACAGGTCTATCACGGCGGGGTGAGACGGTGAACCTTCATGCCCGCAAAGGGCCAGGTCATGGGCTAACTATAGATGAGTACATCGTAGTATAATGCTATCCAGAGACAGAGAAGGTGGGGAGCCAAGTCCCCACCAACGCTATACAGGTACTGGGCCTAAAGGCCATCTTACTGATGCTGGGCAGGATAGTAGGCTTAGCATCACTCCATCAGGCCTCTCGACCATTGATGTTCTATGCGGTGGAGTGCATGACACCAACCATCTATGACTGGAGCACATCACTGTTGAGCAACATGAAACATTAGCTCAGTGAGTGCAAGGCAGGTAGGATACGGAACTTCGGGTTCAATAGTATCTTGAGCACTTTCTTCTTCGAGCGGGTTCCAGGATTGAGCCCTAGAGTGGATGTTCCTCTCCACGGGGTTCGAGATCTGGCCCAATGACATTGGGCAGACGCGATGCGCAGACTAGGGGGTGGTAGGGTGGCCAACCCTTATCCAGCAGACTTTTTTCCATGGTGGCGACGACAGATTATCGCCATAGAGGACTACCCTTATGCAGGGATAGACTTCCGGGGAGACCCGGACATGCCATTACCACCAGGATCAGCATATGGGGACATAGGTAACGAATATCGACCCTTACTCTTTTTAAAATTTTTGAAGTATTTAATTTTTTTGTGCTTTCTTGATTAATGGAATAAAAAAGACATGATTTTGGGTGATAATACATAGTGACATATACCATTGATGTGCAGATGTGGGACCACGGCGACCAGAGGGCTTCCCACGTCATAGATGGAGGGGAAGAGGAGACGATATCACCGGTGTGGATGCGGAGCGAATGATCCAAAGCATCCATACCAACTTTGTGCGACTGACTCACAGGATTCCCATGGCGCAAGTCGAGGACTTGCCTGAGGCTATGCAGAGACAGGTGGTTGGTGTACCACGCGCATGGGTGCGTTTATTCTGGCGGCTAGCTAGAGCCGTGGTGACATATCATGATCAAAACCCTCATCCACCTCCACAGGAGTAGACAGCTGGGAGTGTATCTATTTTGTACTACCGTGTATATGATGGTGGCTTTCAAAGCCCCAATTTTGTATTATGACACTATATAAAAAAGTTTTATGGTGATCGGTTTATTTATTTACATGTGTAAACATTGTGTTTATGATTAATTTATGATGAATGAAACAAATGCCAATCTAACACATAGTTAGCATATGAGTCAGCAATTTGATTAAAATTTCTTGGAATGTGTATATATGTTATGTTCTCAAATTGCCGTTCTAGCAATCTCACACGTAGGAATCTCCTCAATAACGTCGGATCTCTAACATGGTACAAACCATTTAGCTATGACACTACTAACTCTGAATCAAGACGTACCTCAAGAGAGAGAACACCATGCGAAATGTCATCCCGTAGAAGCTCGATAACGGCACTATATTCAGCAACATTGTTGGAAGATGGCCGTAGACATACACCTCCTGAAGACAGTACATGACCCATAGGAGTAAAAATGACCCAAGCAGCTGAGGCTGAGTGTTGAGTGTGACGGCTTGCACCATCCGCGAATCCTACGAAGGTGGAAGATTCCATTGACATCTGCCACAAGAAATGGAAACTAATCACAAACCCGATCACGATAAACAAGACCTAACTCTGCAAAAAAGCTGTACAATAATATACAACAAACAACCTTGGCTAAAGATTATGCATAGTATTTTTTAAGATAGAGCCCATTTCTAGGCTCCGCCAAGGCTATCCCTTCGTAATCCACTAACTCGTAGGCACCCTTCTTCAATACTCGCTTGACCACGTAAGGACCACGCCACATAGGATTGAACTTTCCTGCCCCCAAGGGTTATTTCGATTGATCCCACAAAAGGACCAAGTCTCCCTCACTAAACACTCTCGGACGGACAGACTTATCGTATTGGGCCTTCATGCGACGCTTATTAACCTCTAGAGTCACCAAGGCATCTCTACGCTGCTCATCGAGTTGCTCAAGGTGAACCAAACGCTCCTCCAAAGGCGAAGTGTCTGGTAAGAGTTCTACGGCTAACTTCAACGAAGGAATCTTGCATTCAACCGGCAATATTGACTCCACTCCATGAACAAGTTGATATGGAGAAAAACCAGTGGCAGTCTTTACCACGGTTTGGTACGCCCACAAAGCAGGATACAACATAATATGCCAATTTTTCTTGCTTTGTGCGATGGTTCGTTGGAGAATGGACTTAAGTGATTTATTCACAGCTTCAACCTGTCCATTCGCTTGAGGATAGTAAGAAGAGGAGTGCTCTTGCTTATATCCTAACTTGGAGGCCAACTCTTCCATCATACGATTATGAAAGTCCGAGCCATGGTCAGTGACAAGCTCTCTCGGAATCCCAAACCTAGAAATGATTTGGTTGAATACGAAATGAGCGACTGTCTCACCATCGGATTTTACTATAGGCATTGCCTCAGCCCATTTCGTGAAGTAATCGACAGCCACAATGATATGATGGTGCCCCCCAGCTGAAGCTGGGTTGCAATCCATAAAATCTAGCCCCCACTTGGTGAAGGGACCGGCGGTGATAATAGGGTGCAATGGGGCAGGCTTCGAGCGCATGTTACGTGCAAACACTTGGCAAGGGTGGCACCTCTTGACCGCTTCAATAATATCCTTGAAGATCGACGACCAGAAATATCCTGCTCTCAAAATCTTTTGGGCTGTAGCAAGCCCAGATAAATGACCACCACACACCCCTCCGTGGCAATCATTAAGCACTACCTCAGCCTCATCGTGAGCTAAACAATGTCGTAAAAGGGAATCTACTCCACGGCGGTACAAAGTATTGTCCACTATGAGGTAGTTCTTGGAAACGTGATGTAATCGACGTCGCTCATCTCGCGAGAGGTGAGTAGGGGTCCTCTGCGTTTGCAAATATACTATGATATCACCGTACCATGGGTCAGCCATCAAGATCAAGAAAATGTGTTCATCAATGAACGTATCTTCACATACCGACTCCTTAGCCTCGCTCAGAAAATATGATATGAGCTCTGCAAATATTAACGATTTCTTCGATTTTGTCGAAACAAACTCGAGATCAAACTCTTGCAGAATGACAATCCATTTATTATATTTTCCCCCAATCATCCTACATGTGAGGATGAACTGAAATGGATTGACATGGGCAATCACCAAAGTTTGGCGAAGGAGAATATAATGTCTCAAACGCTGCACCGCATGTACAGTGGCCAAGGCAAGCTTCTCTACATGAGAATACCGAATCTCTGCGTCAATAAGGTTTCGGATCAGATAGTATCTGACATGCTCTTGGAGCTCCTCATCCTCTTGAACCAAAACCATCCCAATCGTCTCTAAATACGTGGCCACATATAATAGGAAATCATGGCTATAATCCGGAGGACTAATCACCGGGGCCAATGCTAGGGCTCTCTTAAGGGCATCGAAGGACTCCTGGACTCGCTCATCCCATTCAAAGGGAGTATCCTTCTTCAGGAGACGCATGAAACCTCTAGTCAAATTGGCGAAATTGACAACACATCTTCGTAGGAAGTTTGCCATGCCTTGCAAACATTGAAGATGACAAATATTTCGCGGGGGAGACAACTGAAGTATTGCCTCCACTTTCAAGGGGTCGACTCTTATACCCTCTTTCGAAATGATAAATCCTAATAAATGCCCTGATTTCACACAAAAGATGCACTTATGAGGGTTTAATCTAACAGCATAGTGCCGACATCTTTCGAACACCAATATCAAGCGATAAGAATGACGCATCCTCATACGAGAATGAGCAGCGAGGTCATCCAAAAATACTTCGATAATGGACTTGAGATCATGGAAAATCAAGGTCATCGCCCGCTGAAAAGTAGCTTCGGCGTTTTTAAGGCCGAAAGGCATTTTCCGATACGCAAATGTTCCCCAAGGAAAAATAAATGCGGTCTTATGTTGGTCCTCAGGTTTAATTTGAATCTGATTATATTCGGAAAAACCGTCCATAAAGGAGAACACCTCGCTACCCGCACACTCATCCAAAATCTGATCTATAAATGGTGTGGGGAAGTTATCCTTAGGACAGGCACGATTTAAATCATGGAAATCAGTGCATATACGGATCGCTCCTTGCTTCTTATCTACTAGAACGGGATTTGAAACCCACTTCATCAAGGGAACGGGATAGATGAAACCAGCTTTCAATAGTTTCTCTATCTCTGCCTTTATGGCGGGTGCTTTCCTAGGATTTACCGTGCGTAAACGCTGTCGAACAGGCTTCGCGTTGGGGTAAGTTTTAATTTCGTATTCGACAATCCGAGGGTCAATCCCTGGAATCTCATCGTAAGACCAAGCAAAAACATCGCCGAATTCCTTGAACAGCTCGTTATACTCACGAATCTCATCTTGGGAACAATCCGCCCCAATGTACACATTCTCAACCGTACTAGGGTTGCAAGAAATGTTGATAGGCATAGTTGATGATATGTTTGCCATGTTCCCATCAGCCATCTGACCAGGAGAGATTAATGGAATCATGGGCCTACTAGCTTTCTGTCTAAGAATCTCCCTATAATCCTCATGCTCCAACAAGTCAAGCTCTGGAAGGAAATATGATCTATGATGGAGTTCCTCCCATGGTGGCTCAACTCCCGACATAGCCTCGATGATCGCTTCATCTGAAGGGAAAACCGTATCAAGGCAATCGTGGGCATGAGAAGACTGTACTGCCCATGTAGGCAGCACATAGGGGTCTTCTTCCTCTGTCCGTGAAGAAGAAGAACAAGGCACTGCAGCAGATTGAAGATTAGCTTGGTAAGCAATCATGGCTGCAAGCAACGGCACACTCGTCTCAATGGAATCACTCAAAGGACTCGGTGAAGGAAGAATCCAAGGATCTCCCATATGACTTGTGCGAAAAGGCACCGATCTCGTAGACATGGATGCACCATTGAAACTAGCTCCTATCATGAGGACAGGTGCAGGACAACTAAAAGTTCCCATGAGGGAAGGATACATACCTACACCAACACTCCCAGTTGCCGGCTGGGAATGTTCAACTTTCGGAACCGAAGCTTCCGAAGATGCACTAACAGGCGGATTCTTGAATGACATCTGATCAATCGTCACAATATTCCCATTATGAGGAAAGCATACAACGCGAAATACGGAAGACGCAACGGCTTGCATACTATACATCCAATTCCTTCCCAGTAAGAGATTGTAGTCAAGGGGCGCATCAACCACCTCGACCTCTATCGTAACGATCTTCCCCCCCAAACGGACTTTAAGGGAAGGAAGGATACCGTGCGGCCTAAACGATCTCCCATCAAAAGTAGTTAACATGGTCGTAGACTTTGACAACTCAGGAGAACCAAGACCCTTCCAACAAGACAAAGACATCACAGAAGCAGCAGCGCCCTCGTCAATCACAGTACGCTTGACGATCATATTAAGACATTCTACATGCACCAAAAGGGACACATAGTAGGGCAAGCGAGGCTGATGTCCTACGGTTTCAAACTTGATCACTGAGGAAGAATCATCACCATTCACACCAAGAGTGGAAAGCAAAGCCTTCCTTTGCGACGGACAACTCTGAAGCACCTCCAATGCAGACATCGCACAAGGAGTATGACCCAAGTCCTCGACAACTGAATAGTTCTGGGTGGTTCGGGCATTTGGATTATGCCCTGAACGCTTACGTACCCCCTTAGGAATGCGAGGTGCAGCTTCAGGTTTGTCCGCAGGTTTCTCAATATGCAAAGGGGTTCCTGGTGGTTCAGGTTCTTTGCCTGGGTTGGGTTGTGACGAAGAATAATCTTTCGCACGCGTCACAACTTTCGCGGCATGGACCATATTAATGCACCCACGACCACTAGTTTTAGGTGGATCTTCATCACTATATTGATCATGGGACTTCGAGTTCATATTTTGGTTATGCGGTAAAGGGTTCATTAACACAGCTGGGCCCTATGCTATGAACTTCGAAGCTTCATCCATCCTAGGGCACAAGTAAGTGAGGTGATCGTCCTTACAAAGATTGCAAGGAAACTTAACCTTACGCTTATTCTGCTTGTCCCCCCCAGCATTTTTATTGTTCTTGTCATTATTGTTGGCATTCTCATTTTTATTCCCACCCTTCTTATTATTGTTTTTACCCTTTTTTCTATTTCGTCCAGGTTGCTGGTTACCTTTCTGGTCGGACGATTGCACAACAAGTACATTCGCCGTTTGGGCGAGCTGAGACGAAGCCGTAGCTTGTCCCGAGGCAGATTGGTTGATTGACAATTGAGAAACTTGTTTCACAACCGAACCTGCAGGTTTCTTACTTGCACTACCCACAATGCCATTGGCATGTGGTGCAGGTTTGACCTTGGGATCGAAACTAGAACGAGGGGCATTAGGTATAATCTCATATAACAAACCAGACTGAGCATAGATCAATTCTAGTTCCTGCGCCCTAAAGATGGCTTGTTCCTCATTTTGCACTCTGGATGTGGAGACATCCTTCGCGATATATGGTAATAACGATTTGAGGAACCACTCAAGGAGGAATTACGACGGTATAAAGGCTTTGATTAATCTCTTCCGTCTACGCCACTCTTGAATATGATCAGAAATATGGGTGGCTTTATCTTGCCGAAATGTCGACAAGAGTTTAGTACCGACATCGTATCATACTGGTAGCTGGAAGTGATTAAGGAAAGTCATCGCAAGGTCGTCGAACAAAGTAAAGGCACCCCTAGGTAACTCTATGTACCATTTCGTCGCAGGCCCTGTAAGGGTGCGTTGAAATAGTCTCAAGCGGACTGAGTCCTTATGCAATGAATTGGAAGAGCACCATAGGTGGAATGTCGTAACGTGTTCACTAGGATCCTCTCCTGGTTTGCCTTCGAACTTAGGTATGTCCGAAGGAATCTTGGTAGGGACAACCGGCCAAGCCGGGTCATGAGCCACAGGATCGTTCGTAAGTCTCGATAAGTCAGGTAAATTGAGTGTCGCGAGGAAAGGGATCTTAGCATGATGAGGTTTAGGGACCGATCCCTGGTTCACATAGGATTGATTACCACCATGACCTTGGCCATAGTGACCTCCTCCTGTATGACCCATATAGGGTGGCGTGGAAGTCGCATAATGAAGTGGACCTTGACTAGTAGGAGCTACAAAGCCATAGTTGGGAGAGTAAGCAGATTTTGAATACCCGCCTCCATAAGGTTGAGAGACATGTCCATACTGCACCCCATAGTAGGGTCCATAGGTCATCGGCTGCGATGGCCCATGAGACACTCCATAGGTAGGAATATACATTCCGGAAGTAGGAATATACATACCGGAAGTAGGGATATATGTCGAAGAAGTAGCAACTTGACCTCTAGAAACATGAACATAACCTCCCGAAACAACGGGTGGTATGTAGGTTTGAGACACAACTGGTCTAGTAATCGCAGTATATATTTGACTCATAGCTACATGACGACTCAAAGGACCACGAGAGTAAGGTGGAGGATTCGCATTTGAAGAACTCGGAAGTGAGGACAAAGGAATCTCTGTAAGAAGATATGTGCTAGTGCCTATCGTCACGCGCCTAGAACCTGGTATCGCTATGGGATCACTAACTCTAGACCTAGAAGGTACATAAGATGTAGCTTCCACCGCTGGGATGGAAGGTGCAATGTGACTAGTACTCCCAAACCTCTCCGCAAGGTAAGGTATGGGAATGCCCCTAGGTATAGTGTTAGGATCAAAGTCAGATTCAACATGAAATGTCAAATTGTGCATAGGAAAACCAGTGGTAACATAACCACCATAGCTGGTGCTAGGAGGGTCAAAGTGAGTCTCGGCATCTTCCGGCATTCCATACCGGTATCGGGTCAATGGGGAATCTGGCCTAGTATAAGTAGGTCTATCATGTAAAGATCCTATCTGGGAAATAACGGGACTAATATCAGCTAGGTCAGGTGAGGGATCATATGTAGGAGTAAGTTCCCCATCGTCAATATGAATAGGAGGAGGTGGGTCAGGAATAATCTCTGAATGATCCTCCATGGTGTGTGAATCAATGTGTGACACAGTCCGCCTGGACCGACTAGGCCCCTCTCCCAAAGGAGGAGGAGAAGTGGAAGGCGGAAGTCCTACTAACCGACGAGAATGGCGCGGAACCGCACCCGACTCCACAATGAATCAACAAAAAAACAAAGACTCTCTATTTACGTCAACCCTAGGCCAACTAGCGTGCACAGAGCAATCACTATCAAATCTATAGCCAAAAGCAAGCAAACAAGGGCTGGATAAGTGAGCTCCCGAATGTGGCCGGTATGTATCGCCTAGGAGAGGCTTGAGAGGCCCTTGTCACCACAAGCGGAGGTTCGAAACCAATTATTGTGGCCCTCAACCTCAACGCGTATAGCGACTGTGCTGTCCGACCCCAACCTGGCCGGGACACATGTAGAATAACCTCTACACATACCCCCTCGATATCCTAGGTAAGGTCACTAAGGTCACCTCGATATAATCAATGCTCAGGCGGACAGTTGCAGGAAGGATTGACCATATGGGCATGGTAGAAAAGCCCGAAACTCCCGAAAGAGCCCCCAGATACAAATACAATCCTGGCTATATCGCCGGTGCTACACAGTTACCAACCAGGGGTTATCCCGATCAACAACCGCTCACACTGCCTAGTGCTTGACTCCCTTTTGAGAGGAGCTTCCTGAGAATGCTGGTTATATAAAGGATTTCACACACTCCCTGGATAGACACCTAGTTGTTGTAGTTTAGTGATCTTGGAGAATTAACTTTCAATGAACTATTCCAAGATCCTAAAACCTAAGCTTGTTGGTGCACCCTAAAAAGAAAAGAGTGTAATTCTTTTTATTTAGCGTTGATTTTAGTTTGGCTTTATTTACTCAAAAATAGGATGTGGTCGTGCAACTAATGGTGTTATGACGCAACAAGAAGTAAAATGCACACCTAACAATCAATGCAAATGCATTGTGTCCATGAAAACAGGGTATGCGTACTACGTGAATGCACAATTTCTTCTTCAAATGCTGAATGCAAACTTCCCTATATGAATTCCTAACTATTACTCCAAAGCAAATCTAGATCTAATGCAAGTACAATGCAAAATGCATAATGCAATGCATGATGATAAGCAAATATTTAGGATTTTTTGAAAATAAAGAGATACAAAAAGCAAGAGAATGATTCTAACCACCCCAGACTCTGCAAGCACACATAAACAGCATTCCAGCAAAGAACTAAGGAAAAAGGACTCTAATGCACCAATCTCAAACAAAAAATCAAAGATGCCATGACAAGAACTTTCCTAAAAAAAAAAATTAGGCTAAAAAAAAACGTTTCTGGTCAGAAACAGAGGTATTAATAGACTCAGGCAGTGCCAAAGGAGACTCAGCAACTAACAGCATTCACCCAGCAATCCACAATCTTCCACAAAAAGGTAAAAAACCAGGGTATACGCGACTGTGCGCAGTGAACCCGCGTGTATACGCGGAAATTCCAGAGGAAACCGCGTGTATACACGACTGTAAGTGACAAACCCATGTACAAGAAGAAAAAGATGCAAAAATTCCAGGCAAATAGACAGGCTGAGACTAAATTCACACCAATCACGC
>LPNX010864590.1:177078-233792 GCA_001517045.1 Pseudotsuga menziesii | reverse complement strand
TCTCAATGGTTCCTTATATAGCTTTCCAAAGTGATACTGAAAGGTCGAATCCGTGCGATCTCAAGGCATATGGAAGGCCAGGAGTCCTATGAGTCGGATTCAGGACAAGGAACGGTCCAACAGTTTTGGATTATGCACACATCCCGATGTACGCTACTATAGAGGGAATATCCGTGTATGTACGCGGTTATTGGGGAAAAGGACGTGTATATCATTTTTCTAATGTTTTTAGGGATGGTCAATGATACATCAAAAGACAATAAGTGGTCCATAGGGGATAATGAGTTTGCAGCGGGATAGGGGAAGGCCATACAATGTGTGATTCACCTAGTGTGGTGAAATCCGCTATAACAGTCTGTAAAACGATAAAATGAAAGGATTCTGAGGGCTCAAGAAGATCTGAATCAGATCCTAACTGAAAAGTTTCAAACTGAGGGTAGGGGTAGAAGAATAGAATCAGAAGATACCAGTCATCAACGTAAATCTAAAAAGATGAAACATACTAAAACTGAAAGTAGTTCATCTTCTGAAATGTTTGGTGAACAACGAAATTACCACTCTACTAGTGATAGTAGTGATGATAATCAGTACACTAAAAAGAGGAAATACAAACCTTATGAGGAAATGTTCAGGGAATTCAAAAATATAAAACCACCAACCTTTAATGGAGAGACTGAGAAGGGGGAGGAAGCTGAATCCTGGTTATCTGGGATGAAGAAGTACTTCCAAATATATAACTATTCTAAGTAGTTAAAGGCTAGAATGGCTATTTATAACCTCTCAAGAAAGGCTGACATTTGGTGGCAGGACTTGAAAAGAGTTAAAGGCATAAAAGAGAAAAATGTAAACTCGAGTACCTTTAAGAGGTATTTCAAAAAGAAATTTTTGTCCGAGCAATATTATGAAGAGAGAGCCAAAGAGTTTTATGAGCTGAAGTTAGAATCAATGACAATGAAGGATCTGAATAGCAAGTTCTTAAGTTTACTTAGGTATGTACCATACCTTGTAGATGAGAAACCAAAGGTACAATGATTTCTTAGTTGTCTCCCTTATCATATTAAAGATAGAATTGAATATGATAACCCAAAGACCTTGGAAGAAGCCATGAGAAAATATAACTTCTGTTTTGAGCAGAATCGGAAGAAAGAAAGCTTGGCCAACTGGAAAGCTAAGAAAAATAATAATCAGTTTGAACAAAAGAAGAAAGACTTTGTGCCTAACAGAAATTTTAAGAACAATAAGGCCAAAAATTATCCTAATAACAATAACTTCCAAGGAAATAAGAACAATACACCCAACAATCAGAATAATTCTACAGGTAAGGATTTTGCAAATAATCATAGAAATTTTACCAAGAGCTTTGAACGCAAAGAGCCTATCAAGTGCTGGGAGTGTAATGGCCCACACTATGCTTCAGTTTGTCCAAACCGAAAGAATATTGGTAACAACATTCATACCATACAAGAGGAGATGACAGTTGGGGAACTAGCAAGGACCATGCCCAGGATTAACGCAGCTTTGGAGAATCGACAAGCTGAATATCGGACTTCCATGGTGGAAGTAGAAGGTATGATAAATCAGACCCCTGTAACTATTTTGATTGATCCAGGAGCTAGTCTCAGTTATATTGCACCTCAAATAGTAGAAAAATGTAAGTTATTTGTTGATAAGTTCGAGAATTCATGGTTAGTTTAGTTAGCTACAGGTGCTAAAAGAAGGGTAACTTGCTTTGTTAAAGAATGTGCAATAGTTATGGATAAATTTGAAACTGTTGTTAAACTTAATGTTTTGCCTCTTGGTTCTTATGATTTGCTGATTGGTATGGACTAGTTAGAACAACATAGAGTAATTCTAAACTGTTATGATAATACTCACATGTTTCAACAGTGATGAAAATCAGTAAGTGTTAAAGGAATCCCTAGAAAAAATACCATAAGGCAGATTTCTGCCTTACAGCTTAAGAGAGCTGTTAGAAAGGGATGTAAAGCTTATGCGGTAATAATAACTAATGAGGAAAGTCTAATTAAAATAGATAAGTTAAAATAGGAAGACATACCAGTCTTAAGAGAATATGTTGATGTATTCCTAGAAGAGATTCTGGGATTACCTCCAAAAGGGGAATTGGATTTCACCATTGAATTGGTATCAGGTGCAGTACCTAGTTCAAAATCCCCGTATCGAATGAATATAATCGAACTTAATGAATTAAAATCCCAATTAAAAGAATTAATTGATAAAAAGTATATTTGACCAAGCGTGTCTCCCTAGGGGGCACCTGTCATCTTCGTCAAGAAGAAGGACGGAACTATGGGACTTTGCATAGATTACCGTCAGTTAAACAAGATGACCATTAAAAATCGATATCTGTTGCCCCACATAGATGATATGTTTGATCAGCTATGAGGATCCACGATGTTTTCGAAAATAGATTTAAGGTTTGGATATCATCAAGTAAGGATTAATGATGAAGACATCTTTAAGACAACTTTCAGAACTAGATATGGTCATTACGGATTTGTTGTAATGCCATTCGGGCTTACTAATGCCCCAGCCGTCTTCATGTGTTTAATGAATAATGTTATGCATAAGTATTTAGATAAGTTTGTAGACGTGTTTATTGATGACATTCTAATCTATTAAAAAACTGAAGAAGAACATAAAGAACATCTAAAAATTATTTTGCAAGAGTTGTGAGAACATCAACTCTTCGCAAAGTTTAGTAAATGTGATTTCTTCAAGGATAAGATTCAGTATTTAGGTCACGTAGTGACCAAGGAAGGAATTTCCGTAGATCCTGAAAAGATAAGGGCAATCAAAGATTGGCCGATTCTTAAGGATGTGACGGAAGTTTGATCTTTCATGGGCATTACTGGGTACTACCGGAGGTTTATTGAAGGCTTTTCAAGGATAGCAAATCCGATAACTTCCTTGCAGAAGAAGGGACAGAAGTTCGACTAGAATCAGAAATGTGAAGAAAGCTTTAAAAAGTTGAAAACTTTATTAACTAGCGCACCTATTTTAAGAATAGAATATCCTAATAAAGAATTTGTGGTGTGCACTGACGCCTGCAATGATGGCTTAGGCGGTGTTCTGACTCAAGAAGGGCATGTTATTTCCTATGAGTCTAGAAAGTTAAAAGTTCATGAAAAGAATTATGCAACATATGATATGGAACTAGCAGTTGTAAACATGCCTTAAAGATGCGATGACATCACCTAATTGGCAGAAATTGTTTTTAATGACTGATAATTGTTGGAGACATTTACCATCATACACACTCTTTTTGGTCAAATTGGCCTAGTTAAACCACTATCCTAAGTATAATTGACATTAATTGACATCAGTGGAGCATTAATTTCCATCATCCAGTGACACCCACACCTACCTATAGTCAAGGAGGCTAACTTATCCTTCTCCTACAGTCAAGGAGGCTAACTGGAGCACTCCGGGGGTGATTTGAGTGATATTAATGCACCTAATTGCTAACTGGTGGTTACAATCAGTTCAACCAGTCAGTTAAGGTGTCTCCTCTCATTAAATATATTATTTAATGATCTGGAGTCAACAAAGGGTGCCTCCACCAACTTCCGATGGTCAGTTCAGCTTCAATTAACCTCATCGGGGTTCATTGAAGTCATGGAGCACTAGCACTTGATGGTTGGATTTCTATGACATGTGTTTGATCTCCTTTAGTCGAGATTCAATCATTTATTGCACTCCAACTTCAGTTATGGTTTGGTGAGTCAATTAGGGTTTTGGTCAAGTGGTAAACTAAGTGTGAACCAATGGTTGAGAGTCAGTTAAGCTAGACTCACTCACTGAATTCGAATTGTCTCCTTAGGTATTCAAATTCTTCATGGATTCAAGCTATTGCTTGACATTGGTATTGTAACCATTCATTGTTTATTAAATATACAGAGAGGAAATCAATTCCAGTTCTGATTAACACCATTTCATGAGTATTTGTTGATTATTCTTTGATGAGATTGATTCTTTGTTCCTAGATCAATGTGAAAGATTAATATGGTATCAAAGCATACGGCGAAATGAAGATCTATCTCTCAAAAACAAGTTTTTTGATAGATTTCTCCATGAAAAGTGAGCAATAGCTCAAAATTCCAGCACTGCACCAGAAGCCAAGGCTTACCACTCAATATCCCAAGTAAAGAACTTATTGATCAAGCTTGGTTGATTGACTATGATAGGTGTGATGAAAGCCTAGAATGTGCAGGCTGTCTGACCTTATTTTTCCCTTTCTATTTTGATTTTCAGGTTTCTACAGGTGAAGCATTCGCTACAGCATATCTAGATGGCCTCCTCAGTACCTCTCTTGACTCCATACAATTTCCACACATGGAAAAATAAAATGGAGATTCAGTTACGCTCCAAAGGATTCCATAGATTCGCCATGGACACTGAATTTGAGCCTGGATCTGCCATATAAAAATCAAGATTCTTGAACAAGAAGGATGAAGCCTTCAGTTTCTTGTGCCTCTCTATTTCCAAAGACTTTCTCTTCCATCTTATGGATCTGAAGACACCGAAAGAAATATGGGACAAATTGGAATCTCTATATGGAAAGCATGATGACTTGAGAGTTTACCAACTCAAAAATGAACTCATGTCTCTCCAACCTTCCAGTTTCGAGACTCTGAATGATTTATTTACAAAGTTCAAGCATACTATTTTAGTCTTGAAGCAATGCAAAGTGGAGAAGGAGGATGATCAGCTCATCCTAGACATCCTCTCTAAACTTGAGGCTGATTATTTAGGTTTTATTTCTACATTATGTGTGGGGAAGCTCACAACCCCCAGATGTAAGATGCCTACGCTCAATGCCTTCATTGAGTCCCTAACTAATGAACATGACAAGCTTGTCCAGATGGGGATCATCTAATCTTCCCATGATCAAGCCCTCCATGTCTCGAGGCCCAAATATTTGAAGGGTAAAGGAAAGCAACAGAAAAATCAGAAAACTAAATTTAATGCTCCCAAGCCTAGAGTTGAAAATCAGCAGCATGATGAATCTTCTGGCTCAAGGAAGAACTAAGGAAAAGGGTACAATGGGAAAGAAAAAGTCAGGTGTTCTTACTACAGGAAGGGTTTTCACCCTGAACATGCCTGCATGAAGAAAAAGCTTGATGAAGCTACCTCTCTCCTTGAGAGGAATCACATCAATCTTCCAGAGAGCTTTCGGAGGAGAGATCACCAAGATCAGGAACCACAGCATGAGAAAGGTCATGCCCTCATGGAAAGCACTTTGAAGTCCAAAGCATTACTGATTGATAGTGGAGGTTTGAATCACATGATGGATGAAAAAGACTCGTTTTCATCCTTGGAGACCGGAAAATCCATCCCCATCCACATGGGAGATGACTCCACCATCGTTTCCAAAGGACAAGGTATTGTAGATCTAGAAAATGGTTTTTTTTCTAATGTTTTGTATGTACCGTCTTTAGCAGAAAATATCCTTAGTGTCTATCAGATGACACATATAGGAATGCCTAAGAGAGTCTCTTTCAGCCCAAATGAGGTTGAGATAACAGAAATTGCATCCGGGAAACTCATTGCTAAAGGCCTTGCAAACCATCATGCAACAGCCTATGAGTTCTCTCACTTTGTTGCGAATGCAAATCCCACCGCTCTGCTAACTCATGGAAATTAGGTTAGTAGGCTGTGGAATGAGAGGTTTGGCCATCTTAATTTCAAATATTTGCAGCAATTATAGAAAAAATCCATGGTTGAAGGCCTCCCGGTCATCAAGGAAACCACAGGAGTCTGCAAGGGCTGTGTGATTGGAAAACACCCTCAGCACAAGTTCGATCGGGGGAAGGAAAACCGAGCTACAAGGATATTGGGGCTGATACATTCTAATATCATCGGTCTAATTCCTATCACATCCATGAATGGATTAAGGTACCTCCTTACTTTTATTGATGATTTTTCAAGGTATACATGGGGTTTCTTTCTCAAAAAGAAATCAGAAGTATGTGAAAATTTTTCTGAATTGAAGGCCTTGATCGAAAATGCCTCTGGGATTAAGATCAAGATCTTGAGATTTGATAATGGAGGGGAGTATGTCAGTAATGAGTTTCTATACATATTCTCCCAAAGTGGTATTCAGGTCCAACATTCAATTCCGTACACTCCCCAGTAGAACGAAGTAGCGGAAAGGAAGAACCGGTCTCTCAAAGAGATGACCACCTGTATGTTGGAGTCAAAGAAGCTTGCTACAAATTTGTGGGCTGAAGCCATGCATGCTGCAAAATACATTTAGAATAGGGTGCCACATTCATCAGTGAAAGGAAAGACTCCTTTTGAAGCATACTTCGGACACAAGCCAGATGTGTCAAACCTACGGGTGTTTGGGTCCACTGCATGGGCCCGGATTCCGCTTGATAAAAGAAGGGATTTGCAACCGCACAAAATAGAATGTCTATTTATTGGGCATCATGATGAATATAAAGGATTAAAGCTGCTATATATCAAGACCAAATAGATCATCATGGAGAGATGTCACATACCCCAATTTTGTAAAATTATGTAATTTGTTTTATTATATTTTTGAGACATTATGTTAAATTTAATCCTAAGTAGGGATTGATGACTCAGCAGAGTCAATAGTAATGGAGTGTAATTCAGAATATTTTATTATTAATAAATAAATTATGGAGACAACAGCATGGGAGAGCTATTAAAAGAGGTTACTGGTCAAACTGGTGGATGGAACTAGGTGGAAAGGAAAAAGACAAGTGGCAGCATCCTCAAACACTTCCTAGGTTGTAGGTGGCAACTTCCCTATATTTGGGGTCATGATTCCCCAATAAAGTGGAATCAGAGCAGGTGGCTCATTAAATGACAGTTAACCCAACAAAGACCTAGGCAATATTTTAAAAGTACTCAATGAAGAGAGCTGAGGCTGCTCAGATTTTATTCCAGAGAGAATTCATTCAGGTGAATGTTATTCAGGAATTTCATTGAGGAAAGAGGGAAAAATAGTAAGAAAGTGTTCTGAGTGGATTTCTGCAGTAACTTGATTTTATTTACAGCTCTTAGCTAGGAGAACTTGCTGATAAGTTCAGGATTCATACTGAGTTTGAGGACTGGTATCTGACATTGCTGCACCTAGTTCCAGCCAGGGAGACTAGAGCAAGCTCGGGGGTCCTGCGAAGTCCCTGTCTGAGTGCTCTCCAGGATTTGGTAGGGAGGAACGACCTCCCATTGCTTTTGTTGTCCACAGCTTAAACAACTTCTGTCACTTATTTCTCTATGTTTACCAAGTATGAATGGATGCATGCTATGTTTATTTTGTATGTCTGAGGAGTTAATTAGTTTAGTAAAGTTAGTATCTCAGAATATCAGTAGTTTAATCTGTTATTAGTTACTGTGTTTTTCCACATCTGGGATCACCAGACCGTACTCCAGCACAGTATCTCGGTTTTTGTGAAGTAGTATCCTTCTGAACCAAGTTTCCTATTTAGTTACTTTCAGTAACTACAAGTGTGTCAACAATCTTTAAGTTAATCTCTTATGGTTTTAAAACTACTTCCTAGTATTGTATTTCTGTTTTTCAGTAAATTCTACTGTAAAGGTTAGATAGTAGAAATTAGATTAAAATTCATGCGGTTACTATGTAATTCCTTCCTTGTATTTCAGGTATTTTAATTTCTGAAAAATTTACTCAAACAAGAATACGTTTTAGAGCTAATATTCTTTTGTTTCGAATATAAACATGATAATATTTGCATTTACAGAACCTTTGTAAGTAAACTCTATAACTAAAAGAATAAACTAATTACAGTAGAATATATTTAGAATTAATATAAAAGCTATAGAAATGTCACGAAGATAATATATTCATTATAGTAGTAGTAATGTATTTTACGTTGTTTTGCTATTAATTTAAAGTAGGATTCCTATTAATATAAATATTCTCCAGATTTAAACTTACTGTCCGAGCTGCAAGTAATTTACAGATTTAAATCTTACTTCTTTTAAGGGTATAACTGTGCAGCAGTAAATATTTTTCCTTATTCATAAGGAGGACAGATATGAAAATCTAATACAGAAACCCTATTAAAATATATATATATATATATATATTTGTTCACAGTAATTAAACCCTTCATATCTTGCACAGGAAGAACAACGGTATAAGGCCATACTTATCTAAGTACTATTATAACTAAAAATAAGTAAGTACATTGTAAAAAAAAAAGAAATAGACAATATGGTATAACTTACACCCAAGCTAAGTAATAAATACTAAGTTAAATAAACTTATGAAAACAAACTAGAGTTATTAATACAGAATCTAAAGTATTTGCAGAGAACTAAATGATTATATAGCAGTAAATTTCTTTATGCAATGTAAAGATAATATTTCCATTAATATAGATAGCATTCTATTTCTGAAAGTAAGTCTTAGATTTATTTTGAGCTTTAGTGTAAGCATACTTACTGTACTTAAGTTATTTGCAAAAAAGGAAGAAATTAAAAACCCTATATTAATATCAAGGTATAAACAACACATTTTATACAAATTCTTACTAATAAGAAGGTTAAATTATAAACTAGATAATAATACTTTTTGTTCAGTATACAAGTTAAAAGTTTACCTGTGCAGTATAATAAACTTGACCATTAACCTAATGTTACAGCCACCTTCTTAACTTGATTTTTAATTTTAAAAGGAAATAAAAACAGTATTATTATCCTTCTTTGTAATTTAGGGTTAAACCCCTGTAAATTCTATTTATTTACAAATAAATCAACTAATGATAAAAATAACAGTAATTGATACTCACAGTTATATTTGTAAGAATAAAAGTTAAATAGAGTAAGCAATCAAAATTCCATAAGCATAAGTAAGATTACAGGAAAAAGAATTCAGTAATAATACTTGTATGTAACCAAGGGTAAACACCCTAATCTTTACAAATTACATAAGCGTAATGACTGTAAACAAAACCAGTACCGTAGTATAAACCTACGGCAGTACAAAGAAGATTACGCAGTAAGGCTTACAGCCTGATTCGGTATTAAACATATTAATAATTACAACAAGTTTCTACACTCTCGGTTGAAGTCGGAGAGCTCTGCTCAAGAGCTAGGGTATTAACCCCGAATGCTTAAACATCAAAAAACAAACAACCAAAGCCATGGAGGTTAACTAGGGCCGCAACAGTCAAACCATTGTAATCCCTTAAGGATTCACACAAAGTGGTTATGCCGTGAAGAGACCAGGGCTTACCGTAGCCCGTGTTGCTAAAACCCTTGTTTTCCTTTTGTTGCAGAGGTTAGTAACAGGTAGATATCTGCAAACACCATTTTAAGAGCCGACTGTTAGTTATTTGATAATATAAGAGATGTAATAATTTTGTGTTAGCTCGACTTTAAAGGAAACGATTCATACCTGGTCATCGTAGTAGTGGATATTCTACACGATGATGCTGCGACCAGTTGAGCAAAGAAGCTGCCAATCAATGGCAAGAAGGTGCTATGTTGAAAGTTCCCACAACCAATGACAGTAAAAGAAACCCAACTAACTGATGGACAGGTCAAACCCTACAGCTGGAATCTTCTTTCCTGGCATTTAACCCACTGTTTACTTACAGCATAAGTCACGATTCACTCTCATGGGAATGAAGAAGGGGAAGGACAGCCATGAACCAAGGCCCAAGCTTAACAACGAAAGAATCATAGAGACAAGCAGCAAGACTTTCAACACTTTAATCTCTCACTCAGGGCAGGAGTTGAGCATCACGGTGAGTTGGAGCAGCGGGAGGATTGATAACTGACAATGCACAGCAAAAACAAAATCGAACCAGAAGGGTTTGCAGAGCGGCCAAAGGCCGAAGACGAAGGAGGAGTGATAGTTTAGGGTTGAGCCAACTGCCTTTATATCACCAATACATGGCCGAGGAGTGACCATGTAACACCTTTAATATTTTTACATGCAGTGGGTTGAAACCTAAAGTCCACAACGAAATTGCCATCGATGGATTTTTCCCAACAAAGTCATAATGTTGAGATTCCAAATGATTGTCATATCATCGTAAACCTGTGACATTTACAACCATGAACTTAGGTTATAGTGGTAAATCATTACTCTATACTTTGCTCGTTATAGAGTTTAGTATACATAAGCATGGAAAATGGTTATAATACAGTAAGTTATAAGGGGCTTAGAAATGTTATTAAGTCATGGATGTTTTAACACACCACTATTTTTGCCTATCACCTTAGTCCCAATTAAAGGTAAGAGACACAACTTCATTATAAAGATATACATTTGGGGATATGTAAACTAGGTTAATTATAAAGTGGATTTCGGTTTATTCTAAGTTCATAACATTTGATACATGTTGATAGATCAATGACCCTTGTAATAGTCTTGAATCATTGTGGTAACTAACATTATTTTTGTCGATTTCTAAACTCAAAGCATTTAGGAAAGAGGCTATAAAATTTATGTATGATAGGCAATTTGATTATACTTAACCTTTGTTGGATATAATATTCTTGGGTACTCATAAAGGGGTTAATTATGATCAGTCTAGGACTGAGTATAAATGATAAAATGTTTCTATCCAGAGGTCATTATTGAGAATAGAGTAGCATTCCAAACATTATCGAAACTTGCAATACCTTTTATTATTTTTAACGACAGTTAAAAATCTGAATTTGATGCATACCAGGTTACCTTAGCTATGAATAATAAAAACCCAAATAAGTGGTTGTGGTGATTTCTCTATCATGCTAGTTGATTAAGTCAAAAATAATTATTATTTATTTGTACACTTACTTTCCGTATGAGCATTTTTTTTAAATAGTTTCATTCTCGGCAGAATTGTGAAACTCTATTTTTTTGGATAAAAAGTTAACTGTTATCTAATAGAATAGAATTCAATTCTCTAGCATTAGATCTGTAAGAAACATAGAAAGAAGAAGGAGTTTTACCTGTAGGAGCATGGTAAACCTGTCTAGCATGTATGTACTTTCTTTAATTAAATTATATACAGTAAATTGAATTATGACTTCTGAGACTAGTTATCAGTGACCCATTTATCTTACCTGTATACCTGTAATAAAAGAAAACTGTTGCGTTAGCTCGAAAGCTAAGTAAGCCCAATCCTTCTTGACAAACCCACCTTATGTCGCAAACAGAAAAACAATCAGTAACAGGAAAGAAATTCTCTTAAAAAGATAAGTACAATCAAAAGATCATTTAGTACAATTCTAGTAACATAAACTAATCAAACAGTTGAAGACTGCATTTAAAAGGATTATTATGTTATTTAAAAAAAAAAAAATTAAATTCTTCGGAATTTATGGGGTTTTGACAAGAGAAGTGTCAAGTTCGATGAGCCTCTTCATGAGGTGGAACTAGTGAAGGAGAAAACTGCTGATTTCCTTCGTATTCCACTGAATATTTGGATGATGAAATTGGGGGTGATGACCCTGATTTGGATCCTCTGATTTATGATATCAGTGTTCATCAATAATCAAGTACTGAATCAGAACCTAAAGTGCAAAATCATCTTCCTACATGGGCCCAACAGACACTCTCCTCCGCAGGAGACAACATTGGAAATCTGGATGATCCAAGGAGAACCCGGTCTGATTTCCAAAGAGAAGGTATTGCGCTCTCTTGTTCTAATAATTTGCTGTCCAAAAATTGCTATTTGATGATTAGTTCAGATCCAAAATCCTACTACCATGCTCGGAATGATCCGAGATGGCAAGTTGCCATGGATGAAGAGATGAATTCTCTTCAGAAAAACACTACTTGGGAGCTAGTTTCTCTTCCTCCGGGAAGGAAATTGGTTCAATGCAAGTGGGTGTTTCGGACAAAGGTTACTACTAATGGAAGCGCTTGAAAATATAAGGCAATGCTGGTATCAAAATATTTCTCTCAGGTCCAAGGAGTGGACTACCATGAGACCTTTGCACCAGTTGCAAAAATGGACTCCATCCGCCTTGTTTTGGCTATTTCAGCATCCAAGCACTGGGAGGTGCATCACATGGATGTTAAGTAATCCTTTCTGCATGGAGATATTCATGAGGAGATATGCATGAAGCAGCTTGAGGGATACATCACTGATCCATCTTTGGTTTGCAAGCTAAAGAAGTCACTATATGGGTTAAAACAGGCCCCAAGAGAGTGGTATTCCAAGATGGATGCCTTCCTTCTCTCGCAAAACTTTCAGAGATGTAGATCAGATCCAAATGTGTATTTACAGCAGAATGATGGTCATATAATTATCAAGGTTTTATATGTTGATGAATTACTGATCACAGGTATCAAAATTGCCTCCATTTCAGCCATCAAAACTGCTCTCCACAATGCCTTTGAAATGAGTGATTTGGGGCTTCTAAAACAGTTTTTGGGGCTCGAAATCGAGAAAACTTCTAATGGGATTATGGTCACTCAGTCCAAAAACATTTCAGACCTGTTAGTCAATTTTAACATGGCTGAATGTAGGACTACACCATTTCCTTTCCTTTCAGGGATCAGCCTTGAAGAAGGAAAACACACACCTCCCATGGACTGCACTATCTATCGACAGCTGATTTGTAGCTTGTTGTACTTGACACATTCTAGGCCTGATATTTGTTATGCCATGAATGCTATATCAAGATACATGCAGAAGCCTCATGATATTCATTGGAAGGCAGCCAAGAGGATCCTCCAGTACATTCAAGGAACCAGGACCTACGACATTCACTATGCTACAGACTTCGAGCTAGAGCTAGTTGGATACACAGATTTAGATTGGGTGGGTGATTCTATTGATAAGAATTCAACTTCCAGATATGTATTCATGTTTGGTCGTGACCCTATTTGCTGTTCAAGCAAAAAGCAGGCTGCCATAGCACTATCTTCAGCAGAGGCCGAGTATCGAGGAGTGGTGAATGCTTGCATCTAAGCAGTTTTGTTGCAAGGCATTCTTTCAGAGTTTGATCTTGGTAGTACTTTGTCCACTATCCTCTTTTGTGATAACTAGAGTGCTATTAAGATATCCACGGATCCAGTTACCAAGAAAAGGACCAAGCATGTAGAGATTCACATGTACTACATCAGGGAGCTAGTGCATGACAGGACCATCATTCTGCAATACTGCCCGACTGATGAGCAGATTGCAGACATCTTCACCAAGAGATTTTCAAAAAAGAAGTTCACTTACCTCCGTTCACTATTGGGGGTGAGTTCATCAAGGTGATCCAGACTACTTTCAGTGTTCAGCTTGAGGGGGGGTTTTTCCCACTGGGTTTTCCCTCTTTTCCTCACTTAGTTTGTTTTGAGCATTGTTTCAGTTTTAGCATTATATAGGGTGACCTATGGCCTTAGTTTTCAGGGCCCTAGCATTTTTATGCATCTATGTTTTCTAACTCTTTTCCTGAGTATAGCTTAAGGGGGGGTGTTGGAGACATTTACCATCATACACACTCTTTTTGGTCAAATTTGCCTAGTTAAACCACTATCCTAAGTATAATTGACATTAATTGACATTAGTGGAGCATTAATTGCCATCATCCAGTCACACCCATGCCTACCTCTAGTCAAGGAGGCTAACTTAGCCTTCTCCTACAGTCAAGGAGGCTAACTGGAGCACTCTGGGGGTGATCTGAGTGATATTAATGCACCTAATTGCTAACTGGTGGTTACAATCAGTTCAACCAGTCATTTAAGGTGCCTCCTCTCATTAAATATATTATTTAATGATTATTTATTATTATTTAACGATCTGGAGTCAACAGGGCGCCTCCACCAACTTCTGATGGTCAGTTCAGCTTCAGTTAACCTCATCGGGGTTCATTGAAGTCATGGAGCATTAGCACTTGATGGTTGGCTTTCTATGACATGTGTTTGATCTCCTTCAGTCGAGATTTAGTCATTTATTGAACTCCGACTTCAGTTAGGGCTTGGTGAGTCAATTAGGGTTTTGGTCAAGTGGTTAACTGAGTGTGAACCAATGGTTGAGAGTCAGTTAAGCTAGACTCACTCACTGAATTTGAATTGTCTCATTAGGTATTCGAATTCTTCATGGATTGAAGCTATTGCTTGACATTGGTATTGTAACCATTCATTGTTTATTAAATATACAGAGAGGAAACCAATTTCGGTTCCGATTAACACCATTTCATGAGTATTTGTTGATTATTCTTTGATGAGATTGATTCTTTGTTCCTAGATCAATGTGCAAGATTAATAATAATAAAGGATTGAAGTATCTTTTAGATCAGCCTAATCTAAATGCCAGACAAGTTTGGTGGTTATCTTTCTTAAGCGAGTATGATTTCAAAATTCAGCATATAAAAGGTAAAGAAAATAAAGTTGATGATGCTTTAAGCAGGAATCCAAGGCTGAATTTTGTAGCAACTATCAGCACCTATGTTTCAGACTTAGATGAACAACTTAAGGAAGGAATAGAACAAGATGAAATTTACCAGAATTTGCAAGCCAAAGTTAAAGAAAATCCAACAAAAAACTTAATTAAGGGTTACAGTTTAAATGAAAAAGAATTTTTACTGTATAAAGATAAATTGTATGTACCTAATGTACCTAAAGTTAAGCTGTTAATTCTGGATGAAATTCATAAAACACCATATTCAGGTCATCCAGGTTATCAAAAGAGTATCACCATGTTAAGAAAATAGTATTTCTAGCCAAATATGAAAACTGAAGTAGCAGAATATATTGCTAGGTGTTTGGAATGTCAACAGGTAAAAACTGAACATCAACACCCAGCTGGTTTGCTTCAGCCATTACCCATCCCCAGCTGGAAATTGGAGATAATTAGTCTGGGTTTTATTACTGGGCTGCCTAGAAATCAAAATTAGAATGATTATATCATGGTAGTAGTTGATAAGTTAAACAAAGAAGCTCACTTTATACCTGTTAAAACTACTTATAAAGCTGCAAACATAGCTGATATATTTCTAAAATAGATTTTCCGATTGCATGGAGTACCAAAAGTCATAATCTCAGATAGAGATCCTAAGTTTACAGGAAACTTTTGGAAGTCTTTGTTTAAAGGGTTAAACACTACATTAAATTTCAGTACTTCTTTCCATCCTCAAACAGATGGACAAACCGAAAGGGTAAACCAGGTACTAGAAGATCTATTAAAAATGTATGTGAAAGATCAGCCAGGTAAATGGGAGGACTATTTACATCTGGTAGAATTCGCTTATAATAATAATTATTGGACATCAGCCGGATTTAGTCCTTTTGAAATTTTATATGGACGGAAATGTAATACTCCTATCTCTTGGAGTAATCCAGTAGATCGATTGGTATTAGGTCTGAAACTGTTAAAAGAGATGGAAGAAATTGTAAAACAAGTGCAGGGAAATCTGAAAGTGGCACAGGATCGGCAGAAAAGTCAAGCAGACTTAAAAAGAACTCCAAAGGAGTTTCAGGTAGGTGAACAAGTGTTCATCAAGGTAAGGCCCAAAAAGGGCTCTCTGATATTGGGGAGTTTCACAAAATTGATACCTTGTTACTGTGGCCCATTTGAAATTCTGTGTAGGATTGGACAAGTAGCTTATCAATTAGCATTACCACCTAATTTAAGAGTACATAATGTTTTTCACATTTCCATTTTAAAGAAATATGTTCATGATGCTACTCATGTTGTTAATTGGAATGATGTACAGGTGGAACTAGAAGGGGATTTTCTGGTGGAACGGGAATGTATCCTCGGGAGGAGGGAGATTATACTTCGGAACCACACCATTAGATAGGTAAAGGTGCAATGGAAGAACCTTAGTCCAGAGGAATCCACCCGGGAATTGGAAAGTAAAATGCGAAATGCATACCCAATTCTGTTCCAGGGGAATTCTGAGGATGAAGAATAAATAACATCAAGGACGATGTTATATTCTAAGGGGGTGTGTATGTCACATGCCCCAATTTTGCAAAATAATATTATTTGATTTGATTTTATTCCAATACATTATGTTAAATTTTATGCTAAAGCTGTAATTGATGACTCAGCAAAGTCAAGGATGTTGAATGTAATTATGAATATTTTAATTATAAATAAATAAAAAGTGGAGACAACAACTTGGGAGAGCTGTTAAAAGAGTGTTTACTGGTCAAGTTGGTGGAGGAGACTAGGTGGAGAGTAAATAGACAAGTGGCAGCATCCTCAAACACTTCCAATGTTGCAGGTGGAAACCTCCCTACATTTGGGGTCATGATCCCCCAAGAAAGTGGGATCAGAGCAGGTGGCTCAATTAATGACAACTAACCCAAAAAGACCCAGGTAATCTTAATAAAAATGCCCATTGAAGAGAGCTGAGGCTGCTCATTCCAAGAAGAGAATCATTCAGGTGAATGTACTTCAAAGGATTTCATTGGGAATGGAATTTCTGGAAGGTGTTTGAGGGGTAAACTGCAGAGAATGATCTAGTACAACTATTTAACTAAAAGATCTTGTTGCTGAGTGCAGAGTTAGTACTGAGTCACTGGACTAGTATTTTGTTGTTTGCTTCACCTAGTCCCAGCCAAGAAGACCAGGAACAGGCTCAGGGGTCCTGAGAAGACGCTATTTGAGCGCTGTCCAGGAGTTGGTAGGGAGGAACAGCCTCCCAATGCTGTTGTCATCCAGCTTTAAAAATAGGTTCTACTGTCTTTTATTTGCTGTGTTAAAGTTTATTTCTGAGAATGAATAAATAATGGATGATTTATATGTTATGTAATGAACTGTTAGAATTTATAATCTTTTAGTTGTTGAATGTTAAAATCATGGAGCGGATGCAGAGCGTCCAAAGGCCCAAAAACAATGGAGAATATGACAAAGAGTAGGGTTCGTAAACCCTTATACTCCCAAAACTTGGCCGAGAAAGAACCACGTGTACACACAAATAAATCAACCATGCAATGGGTAATTTGTATAGTTCCTGCATGCAAATCGATTACCAATTATTCAAACATAATTTAAGCACAATCATATAGTGTGGCAATCATTTTATAAAGGTTCCACGTTATACTGGAGTCAACCAACGATTGCATGGTATAAACTATGAACGCATAATCTTTAAACTCTCAAATCATTGCCAAGCTTATCATAGTCATCGCATAGTTTGCGACGAGGCAATTTCAAGCCTTTTAATTACACAACCCTATACATGATCCAATCGAGGGAGTGGTCTAACACCACATCCTTTACCCATTGCATGTTACATTATAAACTTTGTAATTAAATGTTTATTCATATCAAGCTTTTGGTTGACCATGAAATCAACGAATTTCATATACCATATTCATGCCAAAATAATTTTTATGTTGATACATACCCAAAGTATGTTATGTTTATACTTGCCCAAAATATTTAGGCTTGGAACCTTAGTTTATGAACTTCATAGCTATATATTATTCACATTAAGCTTTTCGTTAATCATTAAATTGATGCAATATCATAATCGATATTTTTGCCCAAAGCATATTTATGCATAGAAGATTTAGTTCTTCACTAATGGAAAATCCATTTAGTCATAGCAAAAATAGTATAGTTACAAACATCGATAATCCTTGTGCTATCGTATTTGAGTTTATAAAGTAAATCTCATAATACTTGGAAGATACAAATTAAAAGGCTATTACGTCACCTAGCCAAACTATGATAATAAAGTATTTTTAACAGACTTTGCATAAGATAATCATATTGTCACCAACATTTATGTTGTGACTTGATAAGGTTATATAGCATAGTTTTAATTAGGATCGTGAACTTTATAAACCTTATATGTTTTTAACCAGAACTACTGGTAAACTTGAATGCATTATAAACAAGATAATTTATGTGTGTATCGTTGAGTATCATAGAAATTTGGGTGTCAAATACTTGGATTATGGCTATGAATCCTATAAATAGCTCATATCAACAAAGTTTAATAACATTTGGCTATTTACCAACCATGACAAGTACTTTTAGCTTCTCCATGTTTTTGATTAGTAACATAACCTTTTAAAACTGTCTAGTACTTGCATGAGTTAATAAATCAATCTCTCTTGAAAAATTGACATAAGTTAAGTAATGTGGCCAGAGGCTCAATCCAAAAAAAAGTATTATAAAATAAAATAAGAAACTCGAGCAGAACCATCCCACTAGACTCTAAGTCCTTAGGACTTGGTATTGCACTATAATGTTTAGAACCTTATAGGTAGTAATCTTCGTTACAGAAGATGAATAACCAGCAGTTGCTTATACTAATATTATAAGTTGATAATGTATTTTACTATTAGAACAATCATTACAGCTTTACAGGTTATACACTAGGTGAAATTAACTTACGACAAAGATAACAAGTGGTGAACCAGGAGAATAAATACTGTCGCTATTTACATATAAGAAAGAAACTCTTCTATATATATAGCATTGACAAAAATAATTGAAGAAATAAACTACTTGTTTTACCTCATAGAAGTAGAGTGATATGTAAAAGTTTATTTACCGAGCTTTCTATTTTGCAAATTGAAATACAGTTGAATGCTTTATGGAATTAAAAGGTGTTACTCGATCATTCATACTTGTAAACCTGTAAGGACAAGTAAGCTTTCTAAGTTAGCTTAAAATCTAAGTAAGCCCCAAAAGCCGAGACAGTTCCACCTACTTGTCGCAAATTAAAAACTCATCAGCAAACTTAAAGTTAAAATTATTGCATGAAATACACCTAACCTTGCATCAAAAGTAGAATGCTAAGTTACTTAATTAAGATTATGTATTAACTAATCTAGTAACCAATTCTTTTATAGATAACTGTTAGCTGTTAGCAAACCGCATTCTCAGCATTTTATGTATTATCAAAATTTTAAATTTTTATGAAATTTGGGGTTTTGACAACCATGACCTGCTGGCGTACACTGAGTGCACAACGGACCCATTCGAGGTGAAAAAATGGAAAGATAATGACCCAACGGTGTGCACCCCACAACAGTGGGTGATGGGATCGCAAAGGTCAGGGCTCTTAGGCCTCATCCATATACCTCACTTTGGAAGGTTGGTGGAAGCCAACGTGTGCACCAAACAATTGTTGGCATGCTTTCATGGTGGTTATATGTGGTTGGACAGGCCAGTGTCAGTCACTGTGGAGTTGATATACAAAACTATGGGGCTGGACGCAGTAGTCAATGGTTGGACAGGCCGGTGTCAGTCACTAGAGCTGGAGAGTGTTAGTCAGCGCTCAAGAAGTGTTAGATGTTGTGGTGGGTCCTCCACCCGATGCTCTGGTGTATCAAGCGAAGGTGTAGGAAAGCGACAAAGAGTCGAAAGAGGCATCTTCAAGGACTCCAAAGGATTCAAATATGGATCATAAATTTAAAGAAATAAGGACGAAGCACAGACAATAACAAGGAGAGGCAAACAATACGATGCCAATTGAAGATGAGCAAGTGAACCGCATCATCGTGGTGATCACAATGGAAACTATTGCAAGTGAAGCGCAAGTAAGGTAGCAGTCAACTAAAGGCTTTCAAGAGGTAAAGTCTCAACTACAGTCTTTAGTTAATTCCATTTTGGAAAATATTCCCGAAGAAAACTTGTTGCAGCGAACGACCGAGTTAAGTACAAGGAAGCGGGTCCGAATCATGCAGATTCCATCGTGGGCGATACAGACCCAGAGTGAGGATGTTGATGTCTCACTACATCAATTTGAGATGATCGTGTTATATGTCAATGAGTTACCCATGCACACTTTGGTGTGATTGCAAAAGTTAGTAAGCTAGGGGCTGGTTAATTGAGAACAGATTATTGGCGATCACTTATTGAAGTCCCAGGAGTGGGAAGAGTTAAAAAAGTAGGAGATTGAGAACCTAAAGAAGGCAAATGATAAGCTAATTTTTGAGAAAGTGCAGCTGTGGGATGATAGGGAGAGGCTAGAGAAAGCGGTTTCCTTCGCATGTTAAGAAGTTCCAGAGATAACGGATGACATGGCTACAGAATCCGAAGCTCAGAATCTAGGACAAGTCATTGCACACTTCAAAAGAGACATCGAATATTTATAGGAACTACTCACCTCGAGCACGCCTCCAGAAATTGTTTTGAGCGCAAAGATGTCATTGAAGATGTAGTGACATAGCTTGAGGAAAGTGAGAAAGAAGCCAAGTTGATCATGGATGCGACCATGCAGTTTTGGGGTAGCGTGGTCCAAGACGAGCAGTTGGAGCAGCTGACCACACAATTGTGGGAAGCGAAAGCATAGTTGGATGTGATGAGGACCTAACTCAGAATGATGCCCCCTATTTTGCAAGTAATTAAAGCGACCGAGTTAAAGGCATTACAATAATGCATCACCAAGGCGAAGGAACGTCAACGATGTTGCACCACCCAGATGAGGAGTTCCAAGGCATTGTCGATCAATTATCGCTTAAGGAAGTAAATGCACTTCAAGCGGTGTAGGAGAGTCATAAAGAAGTGACCGCTAATATTGTCGAACATCCATCTAAGCAGGATGTTGAAGACTACATGGGGATTATAGACAAGGTAAAGGATCATGTGGAAGAAGTCAAACAACAGTATGAGGACTTCAAAATAAAAATAAATGAATATACTGTTTCTAGTTGATAGGGCTCAAGGATGAGCCACAAGATTGTGTGTGGGGACTATTGGCAAGCGGTTTTGGTAAGGAAAAGATGTGCAAAGCTGAGGATGATGTGCAATACTGAGGATGATGTGCAAGACCAAGGATGGTGTGCAAGGCACAAAAGTCGACAAAGAGTCAGCTTGATCATAGTTTTGTATTTTTGGTCATGATTTTGTAGTTTATGGTCCAAGTTAGTTAAGAAGTCGGTTAAAGTGGACCATTTTGTAAAAGGCGCAAGCCTATAAATAATAGTAGTAATGTAGTAGGAAATATCTTGATTATATGTGTTATGCTATGTGTGATTATAACTGCGGAAGATCACATTATATCTGTTGTTTAAGGTTGTCTGCTTCAAGACCTGATGATGCATTTTGAGATATTGTGTTGATGTGAAGAGTAATATGACATGACGGATGTTGATGGAAATACTTTTTTTTGTGTCTTTCTTCTTTTTCTATGTTAATTGATGTGATATGAATGAATCAACGACGTAGTATGTCTGTTATTTCTGAATGATGCTATGTTTTTGTGCTTTGAATAATGTCATGGTGATCAGTCTTTTCATGAGTAAATGTACTGTTGCAATCTAATGTTTTGATGCAATCTACTTGGTTTATGATATGAATAAGTACCAGTAAACCCATGCCTAGATCTATGAGTAGTGTTGTCATAGCTGAACAATAGATGCACAAAACCCCTCATTCTTATTATGGAAATGTGGTTCTGAGAGTTCTCCCTCAAACATATTGGGTGAGACTTCATCTGCTTCGCAAGTGTTACTAGACAGGGTAAAACCTGTTTGGGTCAGTGCTCAGGGAGATCGTGTAGTTAGGGGCGTCGACAGTGTGTGAACCCTTGTCGACAGGTCTGTGTCAACATCACCAACTCGACAAGAATTTACCACCAACTCCATAAGAAACGGGACATGTACCATCGTATTATTGAGCATAAATATAATAAAATGAAACATGTTTATTTAAGACATTCCTTTTTTTTACATTTAAAAAAAAATAGGAAATATGTTTGTTTAAGACATTCTCCCCTTTTTTTCACATTTTTTAGAAATAGAAAACAAGTTGGTTTAAAACTTTTTTTTTAAAATATGTTTATAGTGGTTACTAAATGTTGGGTGGAATACTTTCGATAGAGACATTATGAAAAGAAGGGTTGTATTACATAAAATCTTTCACTTTATTTTTAAGATAAATTATTCAAAATCAATTACTAACCAAGAAAACATTGATAGCCACATGAAGAACATAAAAAATAAAAAGTACATGAAGAACATCAAATTTCTGGACCATCCTAATTCGAGATGGAAAAATAAAAAGTGCATGAAGAATATCAAATTTCTCATTAGTTGAAATTCGTTGAAATTTGGGGAAACATGTGTGACTACACTTGAATAAGGATCACTTCATGAATAAACAATACTCCAAGCTCAAACTAATCCACTATCAATTGTATCCAGTGAGTCAAAATAATAATACTGGGATTTTACACATTTTTCCTTATCGTACTAGTGCACCTTGTCATCCATGATGTCATAAACAGTATCAAGTAAAATTATCTAAGCCATAAAAATTGGTTGTTAATATTCAAACAACCAATTCCAAGATTTTAATCTCATTTTTCCAAGGGTACATCACTCAATGCCCAAAATAAAACTTCTAAACAAAGGTAATGGCCATAATATCTGGTTGGATAAGAAGGTGAGATACCAACCAAAGTGTTTAACACAAAAATTCGTCGTTTGTCAAACTAAGTGAGTTTGTCCAAAGTTAAAGCCCAATTATACTTTCCTTTATTTAGGATAGGAATCTCCTTCAATATGTTGTTTGGATGCCATAAAGGATAAATGAGCTTTAAACTTTGAATATATAAATTATAAATGTAATCCCAATTCTAATTTTAATGACAGAAAGTCCTATACTAATCACTTATATAAGATTTAAGAACATAAAATGAATATCAGATTGTTAAGATTTCATTGTTGTTAAGAATGCGAAAAAGAATTTGTTAATAATAATAATAATAATAATCGATTTTTAAGGTCACCGCCAAGTGAGACACCAAATTGGTGTATGAGACCCCCTTGTTTGTGGGACAAGGGACCCCCCTCTGCGCAGCGATTTAACTGCTAAAGTATACAGAGGTGTACATACACTACCCCCCTCTGGATTTGAACCCGTGACCTCCTAAGAGGAAACACATGCTCTTAACCATTAGACCCACTCATGCTGTACTCGACCCACTCATGTTGTAAATGAATGATTGAAATGATAAATACTCGGCCATTAAATTAGGTTTAAACTTTTGTTAAAATAACTAGTTATAATTTTATGTTCATAGTTAAACTAATAGGAAAACAATTGCAATATATGATCACTATTGCATATGAATAATCTATAGCGAAACTAAACACCCTTAAATCCATTTTAGCAACTAAAGGAAATTATCTCGCACCACGCATACACTAAAATGAGTCTCTAATAATGGTCATTTTTAATCAAAATTGAAAAACGTTTACAATGTTCAACCGAAATCCCTATTATATATTGTGTCTATCTTATGTATACAAAAAGGAGTAGGAGAAACCAAACGCTTTGGCTCCCCTTCATGATTGTTTAAATTCTATACTTGATTATTTGATTTTATTTTTGGGTTGTTTATTCCATTAGCTTTCTTAGCCAATTCTTTTCTTTGATTTTTTCTATAATTCTTATTAAATGACTTCTAAGGTTGAAATACAGCATTTTAAGGAAAACTATGTTATTTGAAAGGAGCTTCGTATAATCAAATACTTTGGTTCATTCTCTTTTCAAAATTTTCAATTTTAGGAAACAACATTCTAATTATTGTGATCGTTGGTAGGAGCCTCAAGAAATATTTGCATGGAAGTTTTTTCTATTAAAGGAGTGGAACAAATTCTCTTCCTATTTGAGTTAATGTAATCTTCTATCGCTTGAAGTTTTGAAAAGGAATTATATTTGGGATCAAAAGGATGTATGTGACAAGTGTTTGTCATTTCTTTGTTATTTGCCACATGATATCATAGTATGATGTCCCATGCTTTATTCTTCTGTTCATTTTCAATTGATACTTTCCAGTAACTAAAATTGAACTTAATTTTTTGTAAAGTTGTTTTAGAAAATATATGATTTTTTTAAGGAATATCTTCTAAGGGAGAGTACCATTTTTTCACATTGTCAAATTGTAACTTTGCTCATTCATAAGAAAATTTCTATACATGATCCATAACATATAATATGTCTTAACTATGAACTTACAAGTGCTGGGATCTCTTATAAAATTCACTCTGGGCATAATTTAATTCAATCTGTTTTCTAAAAACATGCTCAGTGAATTCAAAGACTTTATACTGGGTAGACTTGTAACAATCCACATAATTATCCAATAAAACGATTTTTCCTTCATGGTCTTTGATTTTATTCTAAACATTAATGGCTTTATGTAAAATAGTTTGGGCAATAGCTAGACTAGAAGTGGAAAAAGAGATAGGGCTTAATTTCCTTTTATCCATCACCATAGTCTCAATAGTAAGTACCACTTATAAATCTAGACTAATTTTATTGCATTTGTGATTGTGTCTTATTATTGCTTCCTTTGTTGTTCAAATGTAAACAATTAGAAATTAGCACAATTTGTGAGCTGCGAATCATGATGTGTAGGCTCAACTTGAAATTAGAAGGGGTCATTGCAGTTGTAGAGCAGACTGTCTCTCCTCCCATGTTGCACAATTGAACACTAGATTTGATGAATTAGAGAGTCAAGTTCGGGAGCAACAGGGGAAATTGGAGAATCTAACCATAACTACAAAACCACATGAGGAGATGTCAATGTTGGGTCATTCTCAAAACACCTTATTTGAAGATTTAAAGGAAATTGAAGATGATTTTGTCTAGAAGCTAGTAATGGTGCTCATTGACATTTCAAGCTCGCAGGGTCAACATGAGGACACAAGGAATATAGATGAAGTTTTTCAGTGGACAAGGTTCCCATTAATCCTTTGTTTTATGTTATGTTTTTTCATAATCATGTTAGGATGTTTGTCTAAGTTTATAGTTTTGAGTTTTTTATTAAAGATTCCATAGCTACTATAGTCTACTAGGTTGAAGAAAAATTGTGTGGTATAGCTCTATTAGCGAAATCTATTTTTTGTGATTTGGAACAATATGTACTTTCGGTTGTATTTATCACCTTTCAATATACAAAATTTAGTTATTTCAGTTTTATATATATATATATATATATATAAAGAATTCCCAATTAAAAACCTCATCAACTAGTGTGGGGATAAGACCATCACCTTATTAATCTTGCACATTGATCTAGGGACTAAACATCAGTCTCATCAAAGATTAATCAACAAATAACTCATGAAATGGTGTGATCAGTCTACAGAATGAGTAGTCGCTCTGTATGATCAGATGAAAGAATGATAATACAATACAATGTCATGCTACAAGCATGAATGAATGAACAATTCGAATCCTCAAGGAGGTCATTCAAATTGAATGAGTGAGTCTAGCTTAACTGAATGTAAGCCATAGTCAACACTCCAGTTAACCACTGATCAAAACCCTAATTGACTCAAATAAGCCCTAACTGAAGTCAGAGTGCAATAAATGACTGAGTCTCAACTGAAAGAGATCAGACACATGTCATAGCAATCCAACCATCAAGTGCTAGTGCTTCAATGACTCCAATGAACCCCGATGAGGTTAACTGAAGTTGAACTGAACATCAGAAGTTGGTGGAGGCACCCCTGTTGACTCCAGTTCATTAATTAATCATTAAATAATCAATTAAATGAAAGGAGGCACCTTCACTGCCCTATTTAACTGATTGTAACCATCAGTTAGCAATTAGGTGCATTAATATCACTCAGATCACCCCCGGAGTGCTCCAGTTAGCCTCCCCGAATGTAGGAGAAGGCTAACTTATCCTCCTTGACTGAAGGTAGGCATGGGTGTGACTGGATGATGTCATTTAATGCTCCACTGATGTCAATTAATGTCAATAATACTTAGGATAGTGATTTAACTAGGCCAATTTGACCAAAATGAGTGTGTATGGTGGTAAATGTCTCCAACACCCCCCCTTAAGCTATACTCAGGAGGAGTAAGAAAAAAAATGCATAAAAATGATAGGGCCTTGGCAACTAAGGCCATAGGTCACCCTGTACAATGTTGAAACTAAAACAATGCTCAAAACAAATTAAGTGAGGAAAAGAGGGAAACCTAGTGGGAAAAACCCCCCCTCAAGCTGAACACTGAAAGTAGTCTTAATCACCCTGATGAACTCACCCCCAACAGTGAACGGAGGTAAGTGAGCTTATTTTCTGAAAATCTCTTGGTGAAGATGTTTGCAATTTGCTCATCAGTTGGGAAATATTGTAGAATGATGGTCTTGTCATGCACTAGCTCCCTGATATAGTGCATGTGAATCTCTACATGCTCGGTCCACTGCCTAGTAACTGGATCTGTGGAAATATTAATAGCACTTTGATTGTCATAAAAGAGGACAGTGGACAAAGTACTACCATGATCAAACTCTGAAAGAATGCTTTGCAACCAAACTGCTTGGATGCAAGCATTCACTGCTCCTCGATACTCAACCTCTGCTGAAGATAGTGCTATGGCAGCCTGCTTTTTGCTAGACCAACAAATGGGGCCACCACCAAACATGAATACATATCCAGAAGTAGACTTTCAATCAATAGAATCACCCACCCAATCGGAATATGTGTATCCAACCAGCTCTAGCTCGGAGTCTGCAGCATAGTGAATGTCATAGGTCCTGGTTCCCTGAATATATTGGAGGATCCTCTTGGATACCTTCCAATGAATATCATGAGGCTGCTACATGTATCTTGATACAGAATTCATGGCATAACATATATCAGGCCAAGAATGTGTCAAGTACAACAAGCTACCAATCAGCTGTCGATAGATAGTGCAGTCCATGGGAGGTGTGCTTTTTCCTTCTTCAAGGATGATCCCTGAAAGGAAAGGGAATGGTGCAGGACTACAATCAGCCATGTTATACTTGACTAACAGGTCTGAAATGTATTTGTACTGAGTGACCATAATCCCATCAAAATTTTGCTCAATTTCGAGCCCCAAATCACTCATTTCAAAGGCATTGTGGAGAGCAGTTTTGATGGCTGAAATGGAGGAAACTGTGCTACCTGTGATTAGTAACTCATCAACATATAAAACAATGATAATTATATGACCATAAGACTTCTGTAAATACACATTTGGATCTGATCTACAGCTTTGAAAGTTTTACGAGAGAAGGAAGGAATCCATCTTGGAATACCACTCTCTTGGGGCCTGTTTTAACCCGTATAGTGATTTATTTAGCTTGCAAACCAAAGATGGATCAGTGATGTAGACCTCAGGCTGCTTCATGTATATCTCCTCATGAATATATCCATGCAGAAATGCTGACTTAACATCCATGTGATGCACTTCCCAGTGCTTGGATGCTGAAATTGTCAAAACAAGGCGGATGGAGTCCATTTTTGCAACCGGTGCAAAGGTCTCATGGTAGTCCACAACTTGGACCTGAGAGAAACCTTTTTCCACCAAAATTTCCTTATATTTTTAGGTGCTTCCATCAGCAGCAACCTTGTTCTGAAACACCCACTTGAATTGAACCAATTTCCTTCCCGAAGGAAGAGAAACTAGCTCCCAAGTAGTGTTTTTCTGAAGAGAATTCATCTCTTCATCCATGGCAACTTGCCATCTCGGATCCTTATGAGCATGATATTAGGATTTTGGATCTGAAATAATCATCAAATAGCAAGTTTCAGATAGCAAATTATCAGAACAAGAGAGCGCAATACCTGCTCTTTGGAAATCAGATCGGGTTCTCCTTGGATCATCCAAATTTCCAATGTTGTCTCCTACGGAGGAGAGTGTCTGTCGGGCCCATGTAGGAAGATGATTTTGCACTTCAGGTTTTGATTCAGAATCTGATGATTACTGCACACTAATATTAGAAATTAGAGGATCCAAATCAGGGTCATCACCCCCAATTTCATCATCCAAATATTCAGTAGAATAGGAAGGAAATTCAGGAGTTTTCTCCCTCACTAGTTCCACCTCCTGAAGAGGCTCATCGAACTTGACACTTCTCTCGATGATGATCTGTTTGGTATTGGTATCCAGTAGTTTGAAACCTTTAGATTCATTAGGGTACCCAATAAACAGACATTCGATGCTTTGCGGTTTCAAATCCCTTCTTTTATCAAGCGGAATCCGGGCCCATGCAGTGGACCCAAACACCCTTAGGTTCGACACATTCGGCTTGTGTCCAAAGTATGCTTCGAAAGGGGTATTCCCTTTCATGGATGAGTGTGGCATCCTGTTCTAAATTGTATTCTATAGTATGCATGGCCTTATGCCACAAATTTGCAGCAATCTTCTTGGATTCCAACATACAGGTGGTCATCTCCTTGAGAGACCGATTCTTCCTTTCCACTACTTCGTTATGTTGGGGAGTGTACGGAATTGAATGTTGGACCTGAATACCAATTTGGGAGCATATGTGCAGCAAATCATTATTGACATACTCCCCTCCATTATCAGATCTCAATATCTTGATCTTAATCCTAGAGGCATTTTCGATCAAGGCCTTCAATTTAGAAAATTTTCCACATACTTTAGACTTCTTTTTGATCTTTTTGAGAAAGAAGACCCATGTGTACCTTGAAAAATGATCAATAAAAGTAATATGATACCTTGATCCATTCATGGATGTGACAGGTATTGGACCACTGATATCAGAATGTATCAGCCCCAATATGCATGTAGCTCGGTTAGCCTTCCCCCGATCGAACTTGTGCTCAAGGTGTTTTCCAATCACAAAGCCCTTGCAAATTCCCGTGGTTGCCTTGATGACCGGGAGGCCTTCAACCATGGAGTTTTTATGTAATTGCTGAAAATATTTGAAATTAATATGGCTAAACCTCTCATGCCATAGCCTACTAACCTCATTTCCATGAGTTAGCAGAGAGGTGGGCTTTGCATTCACAACAAAGTGAGAGAACTCATAGGCTTTTCCATGATGATTTGCAAGGCTTTTAGCAATGAGTTTCCTGGATGCAATTTCTGCTATCTCAACATCATTTGGTCTGAAAGAAACTCTCTTAGGGACTCCTGTATGTGTCCTTTGATAGACACTAAGGATATTTGATGCCAGAGATGGTACATACAAAACATTTGAAAAAAATCCATTTTCAAGATCAACGGTACCTTGTCCTTCTGAAATGATGGTGGAGTCATCTCCCATGTGGATGGGGATGGATTTACTAGTCTCCAAGGATGAAAAGGAGTCTCTTTCAGCCATCATGTGGTTCAAATCTCTAGAATTAATCAAGAGTGATTTGTACTTCGAAGTGCTTGCCATGAGGGCATGACCTTTTTCATGCTATGGTTCCTGATCTTGCTGATCTCTCCCTAGAAAGCTTTCCAGAAGATTGATGTGATTTCTCTCAAGGAGAGAGGTAGCTTCATCAATTTTCTTCTTCATGCAGGCATGTTTAGGGTGGAATCCCTTCCCACAGTAAGAACACTTGACTTTTTCCTTGTCATGGTGCCCTTTTCCTTTGTTCTTCCTTTAGCCGGAAGACTCATCATACTGCTAGTTTTCAACTCTAGGTTTAGGAGCATCAAATTTAGTTTTTGGGTTCTTCTGCTACTTTCCTTTACCCTTCAGATCTTTGGGCCCCGAGACATGGAGGGCTTGATCATGGGAATATCTGATGATCCCCATCTGGACAAGCTTGTCATGTTCACTTGTTAGGGACTCAATGAAGGCATTGAGTGTAGGCATATTCCATCCAGGGGTTGTGAGCTTCCCCGCACAGAATGTAGAAACAAAAACTAAATAATCAGCCCCAAGTTTGGAGACTATGGTGAGGATGAGCTGATCATCCTCCTCCTCCACTTTGCATTGCTTCAAGAGTAAAACAGTATGCTTGAACTTTGTGAAAAAGTCATTCAAAGTCTCGAAATTGGAGGGTTGGAGAGACATTAATTCATTTTCAAGCTGGTAAACTCTCAAGTTATCATGATTTCCATATAGATTTTCCAATTTGTCCCATATTTATTTTGGAGTCTTAAATCCCGCAAGATGGAAAAGAAGATCCTGGGAAATAGAGAGGCACAAGAAACCGAAGGCTTCATCCTTTTTGTTCAAGAATCTTGATTTTTCTATGGCTGAACCAGGCTCATCTTCAGTGTCCATGGTGACTCTAAAGAGTCCTCTGGAGTGCAGCTAAATCTCCATATCACCTTTCCATGAATGTAAATTGTATGGAGTCAAAAGATCTACTAAGGAGGCCATCTGGATTTGTTGGAGCGAATGCTTCACCTGTAGAAAACCTGAAAATCAAAACAGAAAGGGCAATGTAAGGTCGAAAAGCCTGCACATTTTAGGCTTTCATCACACCCAGCATAGTCAATCAAGCAAGCTTGATCAACAAGTTCTTTACTTGGGATATTAAGTGGTAATCCTTGGCTTCTGGTGTGGTGCTAGATTTTTGAGCTATTGCTCAATTTTCATGTAGAAATCTGTCAAAAAGCTTGTTTTTTAGATATAGAGCTTCGTCCCGCTATGAGCTCTGATACCATATTAATCTTGCACATTGATATAGGGACTAAACATCAGTCTCATCAAAGAGTAATCAACAAATAACTCATGAAATGGTGTAATTGGTCTACAGAATGAGTAGCTGCTCTGTATAATAAGATGAAAGAATGGTAATACAATACAATGTCATGCTACAAGCATGAATGAATGAAAAATTCGAATCCTCAAGGATGTCATTCGAATTGAATGAGTGATTCTAGCTTAACTGAATGTAAGCCATAGTCAACACTCCAGTTAACCACTGATCAAAACCCTAATTGACTCAACTAAGCCCTAACTGAAGTTGAAGTGTAATAAATGACTGAGTCTCAATTGAAAGAGATCAAACACATGCCATAGCAATCCAACCATCAAGTTCTAGTGCTTCAATGATTCAATGAACCCCGATGAGGTTAACTGAAGTTGAACTGAACATCAGAAGTTGGTGGAGGCACCCCTGTTGACTCCAGTTCATTAATTAATCATTAAATAATCAATTAAATTTAAGGAGGCGCCTTCACTGCCCTGTTTAACTGATTGTAACCATCAGTTAGCAATTAGGTGCATTAATATCACTCAAATCACCCCCAGAGTGCTCCAGTTAGCCTCCCTGAATGTAGGAGAATGCTAAGTTAGCCTCCTTGACTGAAGGTAGGCGTGGGTGTGACTGGATGATGTTATTTAATGCTCCATTGATGTCAATTAATGTCAATAATACTTAGGATAGTGGTTTGACGAGGCCAATTTGACCAAAATGAGTGTGTATGGTGTTAAATGTCTCCAACACACCTTCTATAACCATTCTTGGAGAAAACATATTAGAAAATGTTTGATAAGTAAAAATTGCTTCCATAGGTAATGGATTTTGAACTTCATCATTTGTCTCATTAACATTTATCTCATTGAAATTAGTTTTTTTTTTGTTCTCCTTCCCTATGTCCTTTAATTACATCTCCATTCGTATCTTGATTCATTTTCTTCTATTATTATTCCCTCCTTTGTTCTTCCACTTTAATCTCAGTTTCCTTCCTAAAATGTTATTTTTATTAAGGCTTTTTTTCTTTAACTTCTATTTTTAACTCTTTCTCTCTCTTTCTTACCTTTTCTTCTTGAACCTCATGATATTTGAATCTATTAGTTTTAGCATATGATTTGGCCTTTTCTTCTAACTTAGGTTTTCATTTGGCCTTTGCACCTACTTTCTTTTTCCCCTCAACTTCTTTCTTCTTTATAGTAATTTCTACCTTTTCCTTAGCATAAACGTCTTTTTATTTTCCATTTCTTATTTTTTCCTTGGCCTTCTCAAGTGCCTCTTCTTTCCCTTCCTCTTATTCTTTCTTTTTCTCTTGTAGGGATAGACTTTCAACAACCAGCTTCTCAGCTTCCTCTTTCTTTTTTCTTTCTTTTTCTTCTACTTTAGCTTGCAAGTTATTAAAAACTTCTTCATAAGTTAGTTCCCTTTGATGAGGATATTCAATTCATTTTTCTCATGTTAGTATAGGAAGGAAACTCTCACTTTAGTTATAGTATTATAAACTATACTCAAGGAATCGTGCATTGAATTATTTATAGAGAAAAATTATACTTTTTGATCTTCTCTCCTTCCATCTTAGGATAGGTAGAATGTGTCATCCTATACATGCCTATATATAGTGGACAAGTGGGACACAATTTGTTCTAATTATTGATTATACAAGTATTAAAACTAGGTAGTGTATCCTGATAGGCAATCTCTTGAATGAGAAACATGTTTGGTACATATGCTGCAAATTTATGAGGTTCTTGGGTTGAACCATAAATCCCGATATAAGTGGATCATTCATCTAGGTAAAATTATCTAATATTCTCCAATACCTTTATGACCTCAAGTGATATACTTGGGCAGTGCTTACAAAAAATAAGTTCATACAATCATGCTAGGAAACCATTACAAATGAGAGTAAACTGGTATTTATGTTTGTGTTTACACAAATCCTTGAATTAAACATGAACAAGGGTGTTTCTTTGGAGACCAAGACCATCCTAGTCTTGTGAATGCATTGGAAGAAAAGATTACATCTAGGAGATACAAATACTTATTGAATTTAGTAAATTTTGTGGGTATATCAATTTGAGGATTTCATATGGATTCTGATAAAGAGATGGACAAAATAGTTGCTCTATTAAATATCTTTCCTTTCTTATTTATCTCATGAATAAATGGTATCCAATATATTTTCACATAATTTGAATCATTTTTTCCATACAAACTACTTTCCAACTACACTTCCATGCATATCCTAATCGAATATGTATAACAGGGGAGGGATTTCTACCCAAGGATATAAAATTCCTCCCTTCTCATACTACTCGACAAGAGTCTCATAACAATGATGGGCATGAGTGAAAAATCTCATCCATTCATTAGTAAAATGCATTTCAACCCTCACAATTTTGTAATAGGCCTCAAAAAATTGATGCAAATGATTCAATACACTTTACTTGATCATTTAATATCCATTTGGTGCTAACCTTTGTGTGTTGTTTCAAATATATAATAACTTTTACATAGGTTAATATCGAAGATATAGTTGTTGCATTGTGAACATAAGACTTCCTCAAATTTTGGACTATTCCAAGTTCATGTTCGTCTATTTCGTTTAAATCGTCATCATATAGAAATCCCTTCCTATCTTTAATTAGGTTATATAGTTCATTGTAAGTGTGAGCACCATCAATTAATGTAGTATAAGAAATATTTGCACATATGGGAAATTTAACATCTTTAGGAGTGTCCATGATTAGCTTCTTATCATTGGTTGATTTCTTCTCCTTCTTAATTGATGATCCTACTTCCTAGACCAATTACTTTGTTACATGCACTATCTCTTAATATTTTGTTGTCAAGATTGGTTCAACTGATTATTTTTCATTGGCTTGTCTTTGTTTACTTTATTTTGTTTTCAATATTGGTTCAATTGATTATTCTTTCATTGGCTTATATTTTATTGCCAACCAACAAGTTATGGATAAAAGTTCGAATGGCATGGGGTGGACCACAACAAACAAGATGACACCAGAAATCAATCCATTTCAAGGCATGTGCTGGTAGGAAATTTTGGAGATAGTTAGTTGCACAACACCGAGGATGATGCGCAAGGTCAAAGTTAATGCACAAGGCAGAAGATGACACGTAAGGCACTTTGGTCGTATTTTTTATATTTTGGTCATATTTTGTAGATCTTGGTCATTATTTTGTAGTTTTTGCTCCAAGTAGTTAGGAAGTTGATATAAGTGGACCACGTTGTAAAAGGCACAAGCCTATAAATAGATCTAGGATTGTAATGTAAAATATAACCTTGTGAATGAGATCAAACCTTGGGAATGAGATCATGCTTATCATAGATTGATGTGCCAAACAAGATCTTATGGGGTGCGAATTGTGGAACTGTTTTGAGAACCTGTGTTTTGATGCAATGTAATATGACATGACAGAGATTTGATGGAAACACTTTGTATTTTTACTTCTTTATGTTCCCATGTGTTCTTGTGATGAGATGCGAATGAATGGATAATGAAGTATGATGTTGTTGTCTGAATGATACGATGATTTTATGTTTTAAATCATGTTATGTTGGTAGATTTTTTTATGCATCGATTCTCCTATTGTGATCTGAATATGTTGATCTAATGAATGATGATATGAATTTGTGATAAATGAACCAATGCTTGGATCTGCAAAGTAACAGTGTGATAGTAGTATAGTATATGCACAAACCCTCCTTCTTACTACGGAAACATGGTTATGACAGTTCTCCCTTCAAGATCTTGGGTGAGACCTCATCTGCTTCGTAGGTGTTACTGGAGAGGGTAAAACCTATCTGGTTCGGTGCTCAGGGAGATCGTTGAGTTAAGGGTGTCGACAGAGAGTGAACCCCTATCGACGGATTTGTGTCAACAACATGCTAAACATATAAATGAAACTATCACTAAGGGATAGAAAGCGTACCTTATTCCAAACATTTGAAGAAGATCCCCATTGAACTTTCAATGAAATTTGTACCTATGCATTGTCTTCAACAACAACAAGATATAAAAGCATGATATATGTAAATCATTAGAGTCTAATCTAGCATGTTCAATTCCAACATATAACCAAAGTAATTACATCCATGGATACAAATATTCATAATTACAATTGTAATGGACTAGAAATGGATATTTATATTAATATAAATAGAGATAGAAATGAGAACATCTGTCAGAACCTCATCGAAATTGAGAAATCAAGTCCCTCCACCTCAACCTCCACCACTTCGATCCTCCATACAAGGAAAGCTCACAAAGACAAAGGAAATCTTGAGAAATAGCACTGATGGTTTCTTCAAGGACAAAGGGATGCAAACTCAAGCATATAAGAATGGGGCACAATTTCGCTATAATCTCTTTGCTCTCCAAATTTCTCTTCTCTAATGCTTCATAATAACTCAATATATAGCCCCTCAATGGGAAGTGAAGGGTTGAATCAGAGCGTTTCTCAGCATATGGAAGGCCAAGGATCGATTCATTCATTACTTGATGGGGAAAACTACAAATATTTTTGTTTTTTGAGCATAAATCCTAATGTGCGTGAGTGACAGTGGTGCAAGCTGTGTATACATGGGTTGTAGACTTGTGACCCATGTATATATTCAAAAATGTCTTTTTAGGGGTTCCACTAGAGCATCAGGGTAATGGTAATAAATGGGATAAAAGGAGTCTCCATAGGGACAAGGATAGGCCATCAAAGCATGATGTATCAGGTGTGGAAAATCATGCTATAACATATGCCCCTTGATGTGTGAGGTCAGATTGGTGCACAACAACCGAAATACATTATAGAAATTCCTAATATGGTCTCTAGTTCAGTTATGGAGAAAAGTTCTTGGGGCTTCGGGTGGACTGCAACAGATAGGATGACACCAAAAATAAATCTGTTTCAAAGCATGATAAACATATAAATGAAACTAACAGTAAGGGATAGAATGCGTACCTTATTTCGGACATTTGAAGAAGATCCTCGTTGATCTTTCAATCAAATTTGTACCTATACATTGTCCTCAAAACAACAAGATATACAAGCATGATATATGTAAAGTGTTAGAGTCTAATCTAGCATGTTCAATTCCAACATATAAACAAAGTAAATACATCCATGGATACAAATATTCATAATTACACATGTAATGGACGATAAATGGATATTTCTAGTTAATATAAATAGAGATAGAAATGGAAACCTCTGTTGGTACCTCGTTGAAATCGAGAAATTGAGTCCCTCCACCTGGGCCTCCACCACTTCAATCCTCCATACAAAGGAAATCTCACAAAGACAAGTGCAAGCTTGGGAAAGAGAACTAATATATGCTTCAAGGATAAAGGGATGTAGACTCAAGCATATAAGAATGGGGCACCATTTTGTTGAAATATTGTAACTTCAAAGGATATTCTAAATGTATTTTACTGATGTAATCCAAGGGAGATTTATTATCCCTCTGCCGAGAGGTTACTGTTGTATTTGGTCATCATAGAGTCAGGAGGTAAATCCTCCATTGTAAGTTGGGTCAATAGTACCCTAATGAATATAATATAATATTGTTTTGAGTCTTACTAGGTGAATTTGGCCCAGTCAATTAAGTGGGGCTGACTGGTTAGGTTAAAAGTCAAGTGACAGAAAGAGTATAAATAGAGGAGTTGTGTTCCTCATTTGAACACACACACTCACTTGTGTATAGAGCATAGGAGAGAGAGAGAGAAACATATCTACTGGGAGAAGGCACACATGTCCGGGATCTTGTATTGTACTTTTGATACATCTTATACAGAGGAATTTTTTTGGGGTTTTCTTCCCCATGAGGGTTTCTAGGACAAATATTTGTGTTCTTTTGTGTGGTTGTGCTTGTCCATATTTTAGTGATCCTTTTGCATATGGTTATGATGTTATAATGATAAATGTTATCAGATCTTGTATAACCATTAAAAACTTAACATGGTATTAGAGATACCCTGAAATAAATCTTTTTGCAGACGAAACACTGCTACAGCTACAACTATTGAAGATTAGGGTTTCATGCTTGAAAACCCTAGAAGACAAAAAATAGTCATGTTGGGAATTTCACTACAACTCAAGATTGGAAAAGGATCAGGAGAGGAAACATTTACATGCTGAATATGAAGTCGTTATGTACCCTTTATAAAAGTTCTAGCCTCAAATTCGTTATAATCTAGGAGATATGATTCCTCCAACTCAGGGTTCCAGCCCCTCCCAGAATTCATCCTTAAACAGGTGACCTAGGGATAATTGCTATATTATATCGGGATAGGAAGTTCCAAATTAAATTTCTCAAGATTTTGTAGATAGGGAGCGGATTTTAGTTTCTGTGGTAAATATTTCAAACCCTGAAGGTGGAGAAATGACACATGAAAGTCCATACAAGTTCGCTATGTTAAAGAGTCCCGAAATAAGTCACCTTGGCATAAGTCCCAATTGCTGAAACCAAATATGCTCTAACCTGTGGGATTAGCATTAATTTTAGAGATACAACAGAAAGAATATCAGGCAATTCTGCAGAATAAATTGAGCAAAACTAGGGCATTAGATATTTTGCAGTTATGTTCACAGTTTTGGGAAAATGAGTATGTTTCCTATCTCAGATTGAGGAGGTGCATATTTCTATACAATCAGATATGAAAGATACCTAATTTGAAAATTTAGAGTTTCTCTATCAAACCCTAGGTCCACTAGAAGCATTCTTCCAAAAAACCGCTCAAGCTAGCGTAAAGTTGAAGCAATCTCATTGGTAAGTTCTATCCTCTATATTTCGATTTTAGGTTCTCATTTTTATCATCATGAAAAAAGGTACCAAGATTGAGAACAAGATTGAAGAAGATGAGAACCTTTGAGCATGGAAGTATAAAGTTCTTCTCATACCTGAAGAAGCATGACCTGGAGAAATTTGTCAAAGAAGAAGTTGTAGATCCAGAGGGAGATGAAGACAAACCAAAAGAAGGATTTAGTCAAAGCCAAGAGGATTATGTTCACATATATTGGATCTCACATGTATCATCCTTGTAGTCTCCCAAGGATATGTTCGGTACGAAGGAAATAATATCAATAGGAATATGGCATTGAGGAACCAACTGAATAATGCGAAGATACAGAACTCAGAGACCATGCAGTTCCACTTTATAAGGGTTTCTCGAATCAAAGGACAACTTGAAGAAGTCAAATAAAGACATCATGTTCACACCATTGAATATTCATCAAGTGACGAGGAATGTGAACTCTACTGGTTCCTAGAATCAGTAGAAGGATCCAGGACATAAGGATCAAGAAGGAGTCTACCAAACAAACAAAACATAAGTATTTGAATTGTCATTATTTAGTTGTATTCAAAGAAATATATTATTCATAATAGAATGGTTGCATTAATGAAAGTATACTACTAATATGCATGTTATGGGTAAGTAAGTAGCCCATGGTGCTATAAAACACTCCATTTCTACTTATCTAAAATGAAACCTCTTTTCTTACACATTGGGATTAAGGCACAATCTCAATAATGCTATGGTAGAGATGGAAGGTATTTGGAAAGGTTCCATATATGGATGAATGTTGTATTGGATAAAATAGTTGCATGATTATGTCGTTATGCATAATAATTTGTCATTATGCATATGTCTTATGAAATTTTTCCATCCATGCAACTGGTGTATGTGACTTGTAGGAAAGGCTGTGTACAACTTCCTACAAGAAAAGGAGGATAAGACTTGTCCCAAAGAACAAGTGATGACAGTTTAAGATTCACTCCAATAAATATACATGAAGATGAACCTAAAGCTCCCAGGATCAGAGACACCATGACAGAAGAAAGAGATTTATAAGAATACAAGAGAAAGGTAGATCCTCCTCGAAAGATGAAGAACACCTTGGGCATGAGAGATAATTCAAGATGAATAAAAGTATGATGGTACTTCCAACTAAAGTAAGAGGCCTCATATATACTCTAGTTATGTGGAACAGTTGAATGACATCATTGATGTAGACCCTTCCATCTATGGAATAAGCTATGATCAAAGAGTATCAGTTGATCATGAGGAATTATGTCTAGGATATGGTTTCAAGACCTGAAGGGAAGTCTGTGGTGTCTTCCATGTGGATCTACAAGATCAAGTATACAAAGAAAGGTTTGTGGGTTATACCAAAAGGAGGGAGTATCCAGTGAGTCAAAAGTATATATTGAGCAAATAAACACATGTGCAGAAAAGAATTTGTATGAGCTCAGAAGAAACCCATAGATAAGAACATCCAGTTACATGAGGATCTTGAAGGTCACCTAGAGTGATGAATATATTAACCTATGCTACAAGGTTGAAGATGGAAACCTATAGAATCCAACAAGCTCACAAATGGGTGCAAGAGGAACATTTCAACAAAGTTTTAGATAAAGGATCTTGGTATCTAGTAACCTGAGATTGATACATAGAATATGAGTAGCAGAGGATGCTACCTATCACTCCGGTAAAACAAATTTCAATACATAGAGTAAAAAATGCAAAAGAAAGATGAATCTTCGCTTTAGTGTGAGTGACTGCAGAATATATTCAAGTTCGAAATGGTACGACATGATGGACGACTTCCTGATTGAATAAGGATTTACCAAGAGTAAAGTGGGTTCCAAACTTTAAGGTTGAATGCAGAAGATTGGGATATGTCGATGACCTGACAGGATGAACTCATTGTAGATGCAAAGAGGAAGTGTTGAGAACAAAAAGAGAACCTCAAGATGTTTGGGATCAAGTATGATCTCATGAATAGGCTGAGTACATTGCAACATGTTCATCCCATATTGAAGCAATACAGCTTCACTAAGTATGTTGTGGAAATATTAACAAGACTTGATATGTTGGATTGTAAATCCATGGTGACACTCATGGATACTAACCTGAAGATGTTATCGTATGAATCATTAGAGTTAGTGGACATGACTCAATACAGACAGATGATTGGGTCATTGATGTATCTGATGAAAACCAGGCTAGATATATTATTTTTTATGAACACCTTGAGTCAATATCTAGATGTTTTCACCTGATAGCTACAAAGAATGTGATAAGGTACCTGAAAGAAATGACAAAATTTGGACTATACTATGATAGATATCATGAATATATATTGTATGATTTAGATTGGGAAGGAATTGTCACAGACAAAAAAGGGAACCTCAAGTAGATGTCATTGTCTGGGATCCACCATGATCTCATGGTTTAGTAATAAACAACCTAGTATTTCTCTCATCACGGCTGAAGCATAGTACATAGCAGCTTGCTCTGCTAGTTGTGAAGTGTATGGATTTGAAAGCTGATGTCAAGCCTATTTGATATGAATTTGGATATCACAGTGATTCTATGTGACAACCAGAGTTGTATAAAGATGAAATAGAATCATGTGTTCCATGATAAATCAAAGCACATAGAAATATGATATTTTTACATAAGGGATATGGTATAGAAGGGAGCTATAAAACTCCAGTATGTGAGTACCAAGTTTTTGCTGTGTTGACCAAGATTCCATGACAAGCTTGGTGTAGTTTGAAAAGAATTTCCTCCCAAGGAGGAATAGTGATGATGATACATACTTTCCTCACAGGGAGGAACAATGATGATGATACAAAATTTCCTCTCAAGGAGGAACGATGAATATATGGACTCTTCTCGGAAAGGAGAAATAGATTTAAGATATAGACTCTCTTCGGAAAGGAAGAACAAGTCAAATTTATGGACTCTCTTCGAAAAGGAGGAACAAGTCGAAGATATGGAATATCCTTGGAAAGGAAGAACAAGTCAAATATGTGAACCCTCCTCGAACAATGGCGGAGCAGGTTGATGATATGAATCCTCCCTGGAAAGGGGGAGTGATGATGAGACTGTCATTGATGATAGTGATGCTCCAGTATGAAATAGGCCAAGTGCATTTAAAGATGTTGATGAGTTCTGACATTCACTTATGGATGATAGTATCCTCTCTTGAGGATGGTATGGTGGGAAAATAACGCTATGCTCCTAAGAGTGGTCCTTTCTAGCTGAGGATGGTCCTACAAACATTACTCTCGCATGGAGAGTGTACCTACATTCATATGTATATGTCATAAAATAACACTCTCTTTCCAGTGGTCCTAGATTTAATGTTGAGGATGCTCTACGATGAGTCCTTACGTACATCAAATATGCAGTAGCAGATGTTGTCTCACATGGAGAGTGTACCTACATTCATATCTAGATGTCGTAGAATAACACTCACTTGCGAGTGTTCCTAGATTTAACGTTGAGGATACTCTACGATGAGTCCTTGAAGATGCCTTAGTCTAATACTCACATGGAGTAGTCCTAGATTTAGTGTTAAGGATGTCCTACGATGAGTCCTTATGGACACCAGATCTGTAATAGCAGATGTTACTCTCGCATGGAGAGTGTACCTACATTTATATGTGGATGTCGTATTCTAACATTCGCTTGCGAATGGTCCTATATTTAATTTTGAGGATTTACTATGATGAGTCCTTGCAAACGTCGCCGTTCTAACACTCACATGGAGTGGTCCTAGATTCTGTTAGACACTGAGAGGGGGGGTGAATCAGTGTGAAGCCAATTTTAAACTTTTCTTAGCTTTTCACAATTAACTACCAATCTCATAATCATTTCATAAACATATCATAAGAATTTGAATCATCAAGAACTATGACACAAAAGAACACAACACCGTATAATTTTGAAATCTTTTTATATTAGTTTTGGTCCGGCTACAACCGTGAGGTAAAATCAGCACCTACTGATATGAAGAGCACCTACTCTGCATCCAGGACCCTGCCTAGTTTTCTTAGACCCTGCTAAGAAGGGTTTGAGGTATCCTAACCTTAAAAGCAAGACAAGCTTGCTTTTACAATATAGTATACTTGTGTTACCATACTCATGTCATCATACACAAGAAATATCTGTCACATCATCAACTCTGCTGTAACACTGCTCATCATTACTACTGTTGGCGATCTACTGCTACAAATTATCCTCTGGTCAGTACTTCTTCTACTGGTCAACACAGCTCATTAATCTTTGATCATCATTCTTTACTGCTGCTCTCATCAGTTGTTCATCATCATTCTGTCAGGCACATCATTCTGACCATAACCATGAATACATCATAATGTCCATCAAATTGCTATCAGCATCATCCAACCATCATCATATCAATCTGCTCTGTTGCTTGTCAACATCATCAACAATTATGTTAGTCTGCATGCATCATCACATCATAGCATGTCTCATATTCACCAACTCTGTAATGTCAGTCTGCTGTAGGTGTATTGTTTATGCACCACAAGAAATCTGTTGTGTCAATACGGTCATCATCATCATGGTCTTCTTCACTTTGTCATTGATCATAACTTGACAGAGCTGAGCATGTCAAGTCATCAAGGAAGTCTTCAATACTGTCATGGAGATGCCATCAATTCTCTTCATTGTTGAGTCATGTATTTTACTGAAGTTATCATTGTCACACATACCTTGTCATGTCTTAGCTTGTCATTAGGATAACTCAGTCTTGGACTAATCACACTCCACACTTAGCCTCATAAGCTAGGGATGTCATCTTTTGTCAACCTCATGGACTATGTATACATGCACACCTATTTCCAAGAAAATAAACCCCAACACACATGTTAAACTGAACTGTGTATCAGCCTTGGACTTGGAAGCATCAAAAGTTGAACTATGGAAGAAACTCGGGCTTGTCTACATGCTGAGAAAGACCCCATCCAAATCCTAAGTCTGAACTATGAGTTCTTACAGACACATTCGGATGTGTTTCAAGCTTGACTGTGCATACAAGCTTGCACTATGGACCAATTCAGACTGTGTCTCAACCACTATCATCTACCTCAGACTTGGAGTCAAACTCGGGACTGTTCATCACTCATCATCCTAGGGTTCCAAACCTCTTCACAAGAGACTGCCAACTTCTTCAAGAAACTAGGGCTGTCATATTTTAAATTCCAAGGATCTCCAAACTGAACTGTCATACTCTTTTTAAGCTCAGTTAAGATCGTTGACTCGGGACTTTTGATGACAGTGCTTCCAAAACATTGTATGCACAAATAGAGTGCCTCCTTTACATCCTTTGAATTCTTCTCAGTGTACTGAGATCTATATGTATCCTAGAGTGATCACTTTTCCTCTTCATTGTCATCCCACATTATCATACAATACATCATTAAATTCATCAAGTAAACATCACTGCACATACCTTATATAAGGGCCCATCAACAGATCGTATTTACTTACCTTCTGTCATCATTCATCTCAGTCAAAGACAGGCTGATAGAGGTCTTCTCTTCAAACTTTCTTCAAAGCTGTTGTTGCAAAAATCATCATGGAGATTAATGTGTTGTTTCCTTCACAACTCTTCAACCCTTGACTTCTTGACTGCTTGGATCTGTGGAATAGCATCAATGTGCACTCTGTATTATTGCTGAGAAGGTTCGGGACTGTTTCAATCCTCTTCAAAAACGTGGGCTGTCATGGGACATAGACTGTGTAAACCTCATCAATTTCAAGACTGTGTGAATGTTGGAATAACTCCAAGCAAGTCCAATAATAGACTGCTCAAACATTTATATCTTAAAAACTCGGACTGTTGCACTCCTCCATAAATTCGGACTGTTCCCCTTCCACTGCTGCCATAAAAAATCGCAGTCCACTAGCCTTAGCTGCAAGCTATTCTTCACTTGATCGTTGGATATCCTTGCATCAAGACCCCAAAAATTATATTCTGCTGCTCCCACCGAAATTTCTCAGTCTACATCACAGTCAACGAGCTCACATTTTATCTCTTCATTTTCATTGGAGTAGATCAAGACCAAAAAAAATATTTCAGACTATTGCTCCCACGAATTTCCCAGAGACACTGCTCCTTCAGCGAATTTTTCCTCAGCTAGCTAATTCCTTGCCTCAGTCAGGCTAGCGAGCTCACCTCAGTAGACACCTGAAAATTCTCAGAGCATTCCACTGAATTTTTTCATTTAAAACATGAAGACTTGAGAGGGTATTTATACTAATTTTCCACATAATTTTTGGAGTCGACCTGCTATAGTTAAAATATTTTAATTTGAATTTTTAAATATCTTATTTATACTGAGCCGACTTGACATATTTGCTTGGTCGAGATATAATTATAATTTCAATTTAATTGGAGCCGACCTGTCTCTTGTTTTCTTCCAACGTTTAACTTCTTCTATGAACCAACACATTAGCTTATTTAGGGCCGACCTTACCTTACTTCTTGAGGCTTCTTCAAGGCATTTTCAAGGCTTCTTTAAGACACTTCAAGGGCTCTTCAATGCTTCATCAAGGCATCTTCAAGGGCTTTTTTCAACAACCATCATATAGGATTCAAGACATTTTCAAAGGATTTATCATCATGTGCATGGGATTTTTAAACCATCCATATGAGCATGGGCTTATCAAAGTACCTCCATTTATCTTGTGGGAAGAATATCAACAAACAGTAAAGGTGTGTGGGCTTCATGACCTCATTAAGCGATAAATGACCACAAAATGGGTCATTAATGTTTCTTCAACCTATGAAGGGATTCTCCATCGTCCACAAGGGATTTAGCATCATCACCGATGCTTTCATCATCATTGGTAGGGTCTTCAGCATCTTCAGCAAGTTCATGGCATCAAGATCCAGTCTTGTGGGTACAAAGACCTTGTCAACTGGGTACAAGGTGCTTCAAAGCACAAACCCACTCTGTTAGGGGTCTAGGCACTGCACGTGGGACTTGGTGGCATCAATGACATATTGTGGGGCCACTACAAGTCCATGTTGGCATCAATGACAATTTCATCAACATATTCAATGCTGAGGATTTCCTACGATGAGTCCTTACAGAAAAAAGGTTCTGCATTCACGTGCAGATGAGATCTACATTTAGTTGTAGACGATTCAGCTGGTTGATACTATGAACCAGCTGAATCCTTCTTATACCTATGTCCTAAAGTGATAGGGATTGATCATCCCATAAATAGATCATGTGTATTGCAGGTAGTGTTGCAGCAAAGGATCGAGAAGATCGAAGTGCTGCTGACAAGGATCGATAAGATTGAAGTGTTGCTGCAAAGGATTAAGAAGACCGAATTGATGTTGCAAAGGATTGAGAATATCGAAGTGTTGCTGCAAAGGATAGAGAAGATCGAAGTGTTGTTTCAAAGGATCAAGCAGATCAAAGTGTTGCTGCAAAGGATTGAGAAGATCGAAGTGATGTTGCAAAGGATCGAGAAGATCAAAGTGATGCTACAAAGGATCGAGAATATTGATGTGATGTTGCAAAGGATCAAGAAGATTGAAGTACTGCTGCAAAGGATCAAGAAGATCGAAGTGCTACTACAAGGAATCAAGAAGATCGAAGTGTCACTGCAAAGAATGAAGTGATAGTGTGCTATAGAAGATAAAGACTCAGTGATGTAGAAGAAAATGTTCCAATACTGAATACATTGAAGAGTAACTATTACAGTTACTGATTGTGCAAAATTCCTATGGTGTATAGATGCATCACCTTGGTAACATTGCAGATTCTCTCTCTCTTGTTACTCATGTAGTTGTTGATGATGTTGTTAGTAGAATACCCTTCTTGTTAAGGGGGAGTGTTAAAATATTGTAACCTCAAAGGATATTCTAAATGTATTTTACTGATGTACCCCAAGGGATATGTATTATTCCTCCGCTAGGATGTTACTATTGTATTTGGTCATCATAGAGTCATGAGGTAAAGCCTCCATTGCAAGTTGGGTCAATAGTACCCTAATGAATATAATGTAATATTGTTTTGAGTCTTCCTAGGTGAATTCGACCCAGTCATTTAAGTGGGGCTGACTTGTTAGGTTAAAATTCAAGTGACAGAAAGATTATAAATAGAGGATTTGTGTTCCTCATTTGAACACACACACATTCACTTGTGTATAGATCATAGGAGAGAGAGAGAGAGATATATCTGCTGGGAGAAGGTGCACCTTGTCTGGGGTCTTGTCTTGTACTTTTCATACAGCTTATACAGAGGAATTTTTGTTGGGTTTTCTTCCCCACGAGGATTTCCTGGGATAAATATTTGTGTTCATCTGTGTGGTTGTGCTTGTCCATATTTCAGTGATCCTTTTTCATATGGTTATGATGTTATAATGATAAATGTTATTAGATATTGTATAACCATTAAAAACTTAAAAAAATTAGCTATAATCTATTTGATATCCAAAATTCTCCTTTGTAATGCTTCACAATATCTCAATAGATAGCCCCTCAATGGGAAGTGAAGGGTCAAATTGGAGTATTTTCTGGCATATGGAAGGTGAACGATCAAGTTATTCGTTACTTTATGGAGAAAAATATAAATATTGTTGAGAATGTAGTTGTCATTGATGTCAAAGGCATTCACAAATGACAAAAGAATAAACCAGTAGATATGGTAGCAGACTGAATTCTACAATGACAAAGGAAAAGACTGTGTATGCGTGAAGAGAGAGTGTAGAGACTGTGTGAGATTGAAATTGTCTGTGAATAACGTTGTAGGAAGGAATTGATTGTTCCACCGATCAATTGAAACATGGATTTAAATATGTGTATCTCAGACAGATCAATAGTGCGGAATGGATAGTTTTTAAGAGCATGTATAGATCCATGGTTGGAATCAATTTCACCAAATGAAAGAACGCCCGAGATAATCCAAAACTAATCATCCATACAGGTGGAGATCATACGGTGGAGATTAGGCATGGCTGAATATCAATGGCTAATATGGATTTCACTGGGAGAAATAGCGTGGTGAAAGAAATTTTCTCACCGTGCGTGAAAGTTGAATGTAATCCGCCTTATAATTTTGAAGTCCACCGTAGATCTGGTGGGGACCCTGATCCGACGGCGGTAAATTCATTTCACTGGGTAAAGTGACAAGAGGTTAACAAGGGCTAATGCGCACAAAGTACCCATAAAATATAGTTTAAATGCATTTGGAGTCCACTATTGATCCGACCAGATCTAGATATGATGACCCTAAAGGATTTCACAGATTAAACTAGAAGGTGAATTAACTGTGTCGATGGGAGAGAAATTCCATTTACGATGAAAACATGGATAGTCGGCATTCAATCCGTAAGGAGATCGATGGTGGAGAATGATTTATGCACAAAGAAAAGGGAAGATCCACAAATATGCATTAGATCCTAGATCAACGGTCAGGAGTGAACCCACAAAATAAATCAACGATTCATAAGAAAAGCGGAAAACAGAAAGCGAAAGATCAAGGTCTAGGATAACATGGATTTCCACAAACCGAAGTCCAGAAGACGGAAAGAGGAATGAAAAAAGAGGAAGGCCGAGAATCATGAAAAGAATGTGGGAGATCTTCTGGGTAACTCCGCACTCACTGCCGGGATCCCTTCTCTCCTAGATCTCTTCTCTTTCTCTATATTGCCTTCTTACAATATTCTCTCTCTCTCTCTGTCAATCCCTGCGGATTTTTACATACATACTCCTGGAATCGGCTACTGGTTACAGTAAGGTAACTATGGACTGAATAGCAGAACCAGATATTGACTCTATTACAATACAAAATAACTTTGAGCTAACAGACTACTGGACTCTCAGAATGGCTAACTATTTGAATAGCTACAGGTTATCCGACTAGCTAACCTTTTACAATACAGTTTACATCCCTTTATAGGTGGACCGAAGGTCTCACCATTACAACTCCGCACTCTATTGTGCAGCTAGAGATCTTCTGGGTAACTCCGCACTCACTGCCGGGAGCCCTTCTCTCCTAGATCTCTTCTCTTTCTCTATATTTCCTTCTTACAATATTCTCTCTCTCTCTCTCTCTCTCTGTCAATCCCTGCGGATTGTTACATACATACTCCTGGAATCGACTACTGGTTATAGTAAGGTAACTATGGACTGAATAGCAGAACTAGAGCTTGACTCTATTACAATACAAAATAACTATGAGCTAACAGACTATTGGACTCTCAGACTGGCTAACTGTCTGAATAGCTACAGGTTATCCGACTAGCTAACCTTTTACAATACAGTTTACATCCCTTTATAGGCGGCTCGAAGGTCTCACCATTACAACACTATGGGCCTGTCCCAATAGTAACCCAAAAACCCTAACTGTGACAGTGGGTCTATCTGTACTCAAACTGTCGCTTTCCATCACACCACAGCTCTCTGCAGTCTTCCACGTTTTCCGGCGCTGATCGTGGGTACTGGGCGCCACTTCCTTTTATGTCCTTCATCTTCAATACCTTGGCCTCGTTGCCCCTTTTTCCTTTATGAGGGTAGCTGAGCCCTCCTATCTTCGTCGCTGCCTTAAATGCAGTGGGTGAGCTCTCTCTTCTCGGCCGCTTAGGTACTGTCATCTTCTTTGACTTATCTGCCCCGATAGTCACAGTTTTCGGCTCTAATCTGCAGCTAGAAACATGCTACGGCGTCGTATATTTACCTTATCTCTTATATATTTGCCAAAACTATCTATCTGCTAAAATGGAAGCTTCTCTTGTAGTTGCGGGACCCTACTCCAACAGTCCTCTAACACTTACTTGTGGCTCGTCCTCGAGCCACTAACATCGAGCTTCTCCTGTTGTACTTTCTCCTTGGCTTCTTGCGAATTCTTTGTAAGTTTCTGCCAAAGTCCTGCGACTTCTTTCTCCATAGTTTCTATAACTTAGTTCGTTGGTCTCTCTTATCTTTCCTTCCCTTATTGTCATGCTCTCGCTCTTGTCGCTTGCGATACCTGATATACTTTTAGGCTGTATATAGGTCATTTCATGGATGAGCAGCTTTTTGAAGGATCTTAAGATTTTGAGAAGCCTTCCACAGATATCCTTTCATCTTTATCTTTTGTTTTTCTGCGTCTCGGATGCCTGTTTCTTGATCCTTTTTTCCTTTCGTGAGATCTTCTGGGAAACTCCATGCCCATAGCCATCTGAGTTGGCCTTCTCTTTCTGTTTCTCACTTTTACTTTCCTCCTTTTCCTTTTTCGCTGTTCTAGGCTGGACTCGTCTACTATTTGAGCTTGACTCCTCATCCTTGGCAGCTATTTGACGTGTGATGAACTTGGTTTCATACCCTTGGGTGGTGTCATCACAGCGGACACAAGGCCTCCACGCTCGAATCATCTCAAAGTGTCTTCTAAAGGTTCCTCCTCGGATAGAACCCACTCAGTGCAATACTCTGGATTGTCAATGGCTGCGAAATAGGAAAATCATAGCACTCTGTAATGAAATTAGCTCTACACAGGGAAAACTTAGCAACTTACTCTATAACTCTCGGATCTTGCAAAAGTAACCGTCCTGAATGAATGATCTATGCTTTTATGCTGAAGGCTATAATCCCAGACGCAACGGTCATCTAGGCTGAACCCATCGGTGGTATTAATTGCATGGACAAGACCACACCCGTCATCCCGATCCTTATTAAATACTGAAATCCGATCAAATTTCCCTCGAAACCTATGTGCAGGCGCCAGTCTCGTCGAAGATTTACTAGATCTAGAAAATTTATGATGTTGTTGCCAAATCTACGGTAAGGTATACCGGTCATTTCTTCATTAACTGCCTGTCAAAAGGTGAATTGACTGGCCCTCTATGTTTTTTCGAAAGTGTCTACGTGGCATGGGGAATCATCGCCTTACCGTGATGTCACACCGCATCACCTGTGCAAAACAAACTTAACAGTTTTTTTTTTTTTTTTTTTTTTAAATATATTTTTTACAAAAGAACTCTCCTCATGCGAATGCTTTTTACCTGTTGGTGTAGACTAACTACCGGTGCGATGCCTCCTTTCAACTACACTGGACATTTGCACTCTCATATCTGTCTGAGTTAAGGATGGGATATGGAGTGGCTAGCACTTTAAAGCTTAAGCCTACTACCATTAATGAAAGTGGGAAGAAGCTCCCCATTCAGTTTGCTAAGATGAACGACACCTCCATCTGTAACTTGCTGAATCTGGTATGGCCCTAACCAATGCGTCTTGAATTTTCCTGGAAACTTCACAAACTTACTGTCGTAGAGGAGGACTAGGTCTCCTATCTGAAAAATCTTGTTCTTTACATGCTTGCCATGCCAAGCTTTCTCTCATGCCTTCTGCACTTTCTGATGGAATCCTGCGATGAACCTCTCTTTTTCTAAGGCAAGCAGCTGCGCTAGCCTTTCATTCGTCGTATATGTGTCTGTCATCCCAGTTATTTGAGCAATTCTTAGACTCGGCATAATATCTTCCATAGGCATAACAACCTCTTTTCCATACACCAAGCTGAAAGGTGTATGTCCTGTAAGTTTCTTGCATGTAATCCTATAAGCCCATAACACAGCATTAACCCTGAGGTCCCAATCATTTCTTTGGCTGTTGCAGATCTTAGTAAGAGCATTTTCTAGAATCTTGTTAAAGGCCTCCACCGTACCATTATCTTGTGGGTGGTAGGGAGTGCTCTTATGGTGCTGTATCTGGAATTCCTCTATCAAGGCCTCAATAGTGTGGTTCAAGAAATGGGTGCCTTGATCGCTCATCAAAATTACTGGACATCCAAATCTACTGATGATGTTCTCAAAGAGGAACTGTGCAGCTGTAGTGGCATCACAATTCCTTACTGCTTTAGCCTCTGCCTATCTGGTGAGGTATTTTGTTCCGGTGATGATGTATCTTGCACCAGTTCATTTTCCTGGTTGGTTGATAGGACCCACAAAATCTATAGCCCACTTGTCAAATGCACCCAGCGTAATCTGTGGTTGCAGCAGCATTTCATCTCTCCATGAAGGTTTTCCTACCCTCTATCAGATATCGCAGCATCTTCAAAATTCCTTAGTATCCTTATGCAAAGTAGGCCACCATAATCCTACGGTCAGGATTTTCTGCGCAGTCGGCTTTCCTACGAAATGACCTCCTGCAGTACCGAAATGTGCTTCTCTGGTAATGGCCTCTTTCTCGTGCGGCATGACGCATCTGCGCAGGACTTCGTCTGGCCCTAACTTATATAATTGTCCTGCAATCAAAGTGAAGTATGCTGCTTTGACAGCTAGCTGTTTCTTTTGCTGCTTGGTAAACTCAACAGGTGCCCATCCTGTAGTGAGAAAGTGAATAATATCAGCATAGTACTGGTCTGTAATCTGAATAGAAAACAACTACGCATTGGGAAAGTTTTCCTCTAGGTTACTTGGCTCTTCTCCTGAGTCTATCCTCAATAGATGATCTGGTACGGCATTTAATCTCCCTGGTTTGACAATAATTTCAAAATCATACTCCTAAAATAGGAGTAACCATCTGCAGATTCGTCCCCCTAACACTGGCTTATTAACCAAGTACTTCAAAGCGAAGTGGTCAGTGAACATCTTGAATGAGGCACCTAGCAGGTAGTGCCTGAATTTCTGTAGAGCATACACCATGGCTAATCCTTCTCTTTCTGTAGTGGTGTAGTTCTTTTCTACAGTGGATAGTTTTCTGCTTGAGTATGCGATAGGGTGATCGATACCTCCTTCTCCTGGATGGGTTAAGATGATCCCCAGTGCGATGCCAGATGCATCCACATGTACATGAAATGGCTTGGTCCAGTCTGGGAATACTAAGATGGGTGCTGTAACCATCTTCTCTTTAAGGGTGTCTAGTCTTTTCTGGCATTCGTCATTCCATAGGAATTTTACATCTTTCTTTAACAGGTTTTCCATAGGTGCTATGATCTTTGCATAACCTTTGATAAATTTTCTATAGTACTCGGTATGACCGAGCACTGTCCTCAACTGCTTGACTGAGTTGGGTGCTGGAAGATTTATGATGATGGCAATCTTTGCAGGATCTACCATCAAGCCTTGTCTACAGACAATGTGACCCAACAAAATACCAAATGGTGCACATAATATGCATTTCTTTAAGTTTAGAGAAATCTGGTATTGCCTACATTTCTCTAACATCAGTCTTAAATCACCTATATGTTTGTTGATTAATCCAAATATAGTCCAATCGACAAAATAGACTTCTAAGAATTTATGGATGTATTCTTTAAATACAGCAACTACTACTCTAGAAAAGATAACTGGTGCATTCTTAAGACCAAAGGGCATTACCGTATACTGGAATGAGCCCCATTCTGTCGTAAAAGTGGTCTTAGATCGATCTTCTGGATGGATTCTGATATGGTGATAGCTTGAAAAGCCATCAGTGAAGGAGTAGACCTCCTGTCCTCCCACATTGTCTAGAACTTCATCAGTAAAAGGTGTCAGAAATGGGTCATTAAGTGATGCATCATTGAGTTTTCACAAATCGACACAGATTCTGATTTCTCCTTTGGTTTTCTTCTCTTGCATGACCATGGGACTAACCTATTCGCTTTCTTCCACTGGCTAAATGATGCCTACTTCTATCATCTTATCCATCTCATCCTTAACTTTTTCTTTATGCCGAGGATTTAATCTGTATGGGCGCTACTTAACTGGTCTCGCATCCTCTTTCAATGGTATCCTCATTACTCCCAAGTCTCCAACTATTCCCTTCATTTCTGTGAGCTTAGTGGGGAATAAATCCTTATAGTCATGTAACAGATCTACAATGTGTCCTACCGTTTCATCGTTCCAATAGTCTCCAATGGATGCAAACTTTGGTTCTGTGTCTGTGCCAATGTTGATCTTCTTAATCTTGATAGGCTCGGTGATAGCTGGAGTCTCTAGCTTTGGTCCATCAACATCGTGAGTGCCTTCTGAATCTAGGATGTTGATGTTGTGAGGATCCTCATCCTCCTCCTCTGGTTCTGATGCAAAGTTATAGCACTCTAGCACCTGGTCCAATTGAACATCCCAATCAGGTTGAGATGGCACTGATAGGGTACATTCCTCAAAGATCTTAATCTTTATAATGTCTAAATCCTGATTAATGCTTGGGTACTCAGATTCAAAAGCGAAAGCGAGTTCAAATTTGTCTATCATAAGTGGCCATGTAGTCGTTCCTCTACGCAACTCTGTCTCAGTGTACCAATTCTTTGGAATTTGATCTAAAGTGTGAATGAATTGGTGAACCCATTCATCCTCGGGAATGCCCGACCAATTCTATTCACAACTCTGAATGTGTGACCTGGGGTCACTTTCTCCTGTATATTTATTCTGTAGACACTCTTTGTCATTGGAAAACCTGATCGCCGTTAATCTCTTGAAGTCGTCCCATGACGGGATATGTTACTTGTGTGCATGCCACCATCTTGCAGGTGTGGCTCTTACTGCAAGGTCAATCGTTGACATCCTCTGCTCTTGAGGAATTTCTTGTTCAAACTGGTATAAAAATTCATTAACATCCACTAAGCTATCAAACGATAGAATATCCTTAAGCTCTGCTTCGATCCATCGCAGTGACTTCGTCAGATATGCACATCTGCGAGCTAAGACTTCATAAAGTCTGTTGTGCCAGTTCTTTGGACCAACATCCGAATCCGATGCGCATGAGTTTTCGCATCGCCAACTGATATTTCCTTCTGTGGTTGGGTTGATGAAGTCACTCTGAATGGTGGTCATCTGATAGAGGCTCTCCATATTACGCACCTCATCCTTTGCTTGGATAGGTTCAATATATCTAGGACCCTGAAAAGGATCCAACGGTGCGATGACCCAGATCTGTGTATCCTCAAAGGTCATTTGTATTTTCTTTAAATCGATAACAGCCACGTTATCTATTTCCCAATAAATACCTAGTAGAGCTGGATACGGTCTACTATCGCCAATGATTTCTATAACTTCAAAGTCTGCAAAACTGCGAACTCCGTCAATGTCAACTGGCACTTGTGGTAATTGACCTAGTGGTGATACCCTCTATTGATTGGCTAGTTGTAGATGGATAGGCGATCTGGTTAACTTGGGGCTACCCATCTGTTCCCATGTCTTCTTAGTCAGAACATTTACCTTTCATCCTAAGTCTAGGATGACCTCATCCATTTCAAATTATCCAACTTGTGCTATGAGTCGCATCTCTCTTCCTGTTCTTGTATGGCCCATAATATTATGAACGGCACGCTGCGCACTGCTCATGGAAGAAGATGGCAGATACTGATCTATGATGCACTGAAGCTCTCTGATATCTTTCTCATTTCTTATGAGTTTCAAGCAACTCCGCAAAAAGGATTGTACGCTTCATGTCGACTCATCCTCATCGTATCTTCCTGATGTGGTAGCCTGCGATGTCTCCACAGGACTAAGGCCACAAGATGTTTGCTGCAGTACGCCCCTAGACGGCTGTACCTAGGGTCCTGATTGTATAGGTTCATTAAAGAAATTTTTAGCTTCCTGAAATGTTTCTTTATTCTTCTGCAGGTCAAGTGGTGTTGATTTATTAGTAGCTTTGTGCACCCACTTCGGTCCTGTGTTCTTTTCACTATCCTACGATGTCCTACTAGTGGAATCACTGCTGCGAGTCACAATGTTGACTCTTGGTTCTGGCTCTTTCTGCTCAGCAGCGATAAGCTGAATGTTTTGGTGTACCGTTGGCTTAGGTTCCCTGATCTTGGCTATCAAGGTAGGACATTCTTCTATAGCGTGATCGTAAGATTTGCAATAATTACATGTCGTAGTAGGGATTTGATAGTCCCTAGCATAATGGCCTACAACTCCATAGTTGTAACAAGTAATTGGTCCACGGCCACGGCCAAAGCCTTCACCACGGCCAAAGCCTCCTCCACGGCCTATAGGAGCCAGTTCATGCTGTGGTCCTACTGCTGGACCCGGTGTCTCTGATTGGACTCTGTACAAGTCATGTTTTCTATCGACCATGAGATCATAGGCTCTGCAGGTATGGTCTTCGTGTCCTACTGACTTACAAAAGATACAGTATACGTTCTTAGGTGTCTATACATACTTCTAAAGTAAAGGGCATTGCTAAGGTGGATGTCCTCTTGTTCTGCATAGTTCACACCATGGCCCTTGAGTTTGTGCTAAGGGGTTAGGAGCCCCACTTGCTAAGTATTCAACAAATACTGGACAGCTATCTTTAGTATGGCCTTGTGATTTACACTTGATACACCATATGTCTTGTGCAATCTCTTTTCTTTTTCTAATCTCATGCATATGTAACGTGAGATTTGCTAACTGGTTTTGTAGGTTTGTCATACCTGTACTGGTCTCAGTTAGAGGTGATGCCTCTAGTTTCATTGCCATCTCCAATGCTTCATCCTGCGTACGGAGTCTCTGCTGCATCAGTGGATGTCTAATATGCGGGAGAAGTGCTGTGATGAACCATTCCTTATGCTGCTCCGGCGCAAACTCAAAGCTAAATTGGTCTATGAGAGCTTTGAATTTCTGATCAAAGTCCCATACTGACTCTGTAGGTAACTGTTTAATGTCTTTGAGCTCTGTGATACACTGCGATTCGGACTTGGGCTTCTTAAATTATTTAATCATGGCAGTCCAGACCTGTATAAGTGTTTTGGGTATCGCTGAGGTATACTTCGTATACCATGTTAAGGCTCGTTCCCTAAGCGTGGTGACCAACTGTACAAGTTTAATATTATCATCGTGAATTCCTTTAATGGTCCACACGGCTTCACATAGAAACCAGTGCTGCTCTGGTTCTTCTGCCCCTGTACCCTTAAAGGTAGGTAACTTCATGTCATCCCCCATTCTATTTCTATGTGGTGGATGTTGATTTGTTGTGTTACTACCACTTGGCGGTGTAGATGTAGGTGATATAGCGGTAGTATGTGCTATGGGTGAACTACTAGATGGATTTCCTACGGGATTGTTCTGAGTCCCGGTTGTTTTCTGTGGGGTATAAGGGTGGTAAGGGATACCCCCTTCTGTTCTTTCTGTATTACTATGACTCTGTTGTCTAGTATTATCTGAACTATTTTCAAATATGGAAGAGCTGAAATCTACTTTATATTTCTTGCCACTACGTGTACATCCAATATCATCAAAATCACTCTCAAACTCTTGTGGCATCACACTTTCTTAGCTTACTAGTTTGAAACTATATCCATTACTCCTTTTTCATATAATAACATATTAATGGACAAGTTTAAATATTTTAGGTACTTACCGCGATATCCTTTGAAGAAGTACCACTCAGCCTCGCTGAAGCTTTTTGTCTGTTCAACTGCAAACTCTGTAACAAAGCCTTCTAGCACACTTGCAAGCCAGAAGTCGACTGCTCATGTAATGGGATTGTCTATGCTCTTCACGGTGTGAATCAGCTCCAGTGTCCACACAATGTTTCTTTTCTTTCTGAATATATTCTGATCAGTCAGCTTTGATAACCAGTCATACAACTCATTTCCATAGGTCGCAAAAAATATCGTATGCAGGTCTGTGTAGATATGTTTTTGCAACCAGTCCTCTGTACTCTGTCTAGGAATCTTGTTCTCTTATTTTGAAAACTCTTTCTCCTTAGATGCAAGCCACTGGTTGAGTTCATCTCTAATAGGATTCCAACAGAACATTAGCTCTGTAATGTGTTCAAAGCCAGCAACGGAACCATTTGTTGGCTATCTGGGTAGACCCAGGTTTACTAATATACATATACCAAAAATACCCCTAGCTCACTGGCCCTTTCGGCAACAGACCGCAAAACGGCCTGAAGTCTCACCCGAAGTGATGTTATGGGTTGGCCGAAGACTCAGGTGTCCTCAACTAGGTTCTGTAGCATCCTGGGGTCTCGTGGTTTCTCTTAGCCAGTGAGATCTCTCTGCGATGCGCGGTTCTCTATTACTTGCGGGTTCTGACAGGGGAAGGACTCCTATCGCATCGCAGTGACTCGGGCGGTGCGCAACTCCCTTCCGCTTAACCCACGCTCTGTGGTATCTCACACCGCAGCTCCTCTGATGGTGCGATATCGCCTACTGTCAACGCGATATCTTCTATAGTACGGCCCACTGCGACCCTCACGGTCCAAAGGCTATCTCACTAGGTGAAATGACTTGGCTAACTTTCAACAAGATAATAAACTCTCTAACTTGAACTTCCATAGTTCAACACACTCTACCTCAACTATACTTTAACTGGCCGAATAAGTATACTGGAAACACTTTAACAGGATGAATTATTACTGTGTGAAACAAGCACTAATAAACTCATATGCAGATGCTTGATACATGTAAATCCACCTTTAACCTTCAATAATGTTGTAACTGAATGAGGACATACATACATTTACTAACTAAGATACAACATGCATGTAACAGATATCAACTAAGTAAAGCACAATCACATGAAATAATCACATAACACACTGGTTTTACGTGGTTCACTTCCAGGGTAGAAGCTACGTCCACAGAACTGTGTTTATTATATCTTGAGAGAGTACACAGTTCTTCTACAACCTATTGTGCAGCTAGAGATATTTTGGGTAACTGCGCACTCATTGCCAG
>LPNX010864590.1:132003-160125 GCA_001517045.1 Pseudotsuga menziesii | reverse complement strand
GGACGGATTCCCTATACCAAACAGTCAGCGAGCTAGTTGGGAACGCTGATTGGGGAGAATCCTTTACTGTTGCCGCCTGCGATTTTCCAGGCCTCAACACGCTCCTGGACAACAAGGAAAGTGCGGTGCTGGGAATTTTCATGAAAGATTGACAATTAGCATGGGTTTCCACTCCAAGTGCTAGGATTAAGGGAAAATAGGTATGTCAAAGGTATTATCACATGATGATGACAGGATTTTGGTATAACAGGATGCCCCCCAAAGCATGAGTCTTAGAGGGATACGATAAACGAGAGCTTTGAGAGAACAAGTCATTGCTATGAGGTGAAAATGTTGGCTCGGTTGGAGCATGTTGTTGAGTAGGCATCTGTAGTACATCAGTATGTTGACTCATAGATACAAGTAACCAACTCATGGATGCAGACCAATACATGGCATATCCATGAGAGGAATAAACAAGCATGGCTACTAGAATACAGCGTAGATCCATGTGATAGAGGACTCAAACTTGGACATAGCTACCAGACATACAAATGTAGATCTATTTCATACAAACGCAAATTTGAGCATAGCCACAACCATACAAATGTGGATCCATGCTAGATATACAAACTCAATCGCAACTTGGGGAAAGCAATGAACGCTTTAAACAAATGCCCAGGGTCTTTGTCTTGTCTTCCATAAAGTACGATTCTATCCATGTGATTACAATGATCTGAAGTCGAACATGGTAGAAACCACTTGATTACCGGCCAATGATGTGAACCATTAACAAGTGCGAGGGAGATCACCATTAATGTTAATGATTCCCAAGGTACCCTAGTACAATCTACTGAGTATGAATAGATGTCCTAATGTCGAACACCCAGTTGATTCTATCGATCAAAGGTCAATGATGTGAACCTATGTCAAGAGTGAGAGAATCTGTCACTTAAGGCATACAGATCTCAAGGTGCTAAATATTGTTTCTAAAACTATTTCCCAGATGATGAGCTGATGTTGACGGGAAAAGGCTTGTCGAAGGAGGGCCATGATGGGTCCCACATCGATGACACGAAACTTGGAACATAGTTCTGGAATGATGTGAATGTAGTAACCATAAGACTGACTCAAAGATACTGACACAAAGACTGTGTAGAATGCAGAGGTAAAACTTCTTCAAATCCCCTTTGAACATTGGGTAGCATGACAAAAAGACTTCGCAGCATGACTGGATGGGAAAGACACACAATGCGATAGTGGATAATGCATTCTTTTGAAATACTCAAAGGAGTGACATGACTTATGTAAGTGGATCGTCACGGAGATTAGCTGAATACCCAATTGATTGACATTATGTTCAAATAAGTGCCATGTTCAAGGGTAACAACAAATAATTTCCATTATTTTTCGTTCCCATTTCCCCCATCATGATCGATGAGTGCCTCTTTTTGGTTTTACGAGTTCAAAGAGGGTAACAAACACTCGATATAGCTCATCAGAAGACAAGTCCAGACTCATATGTTTTACGAACCTAAGAGAGGAGGGGTTCATTCCCAAAACTGGTTTCTTAATGTTTAATTTAACGAGTCCACTGAAAGAAAACTTAGTATCGTTCATGTTTAGAGAGTCTAAACGAATACGGAAGAAGACTCCAAAGGGGGTCCTTTTTCGTATGATTTAGTCTCTAAGGCCTGAAAAAGTGTAAAATCATACCTTAGAGAACTCTTCCAGTCATGATTGGCTGGAGGGTTATTTTTTCGTAAATAGTCCTATCCAAACTGAAAAAGAGATAACCTACCATCGGATAGACGACTCTTCAAATACTTTAACGAGCGTGAAGAAGACAAGATCGCTCGACGATCTTTTCATATTTAGGGAGCCTGAAAAGAGTTTAAAGAGAACTCCATGAGGCTTCTTTACACAATGTCATTTTTTACAAGCCTGGAAAGAATCGGAAATGGACTCAACAATCTTTTCGTGTCTAAGGAGCCTGGAAAAGAGGTGAAAAGAAGACTCCATGACGCCCCTTTACACAACGTCAATTTTTTACGAGCTTGGAAAGAAACTGAAATGGACTCAGACCTTTGATACTAGGTTTAAAGAGTGTGACCAAAGTGTCGTAATGAAAGCTCATCGACCTTTTCCACTTTATGAAAATGCAAAAAATCCATAAACAAACTTCCAAAGCTTCTTACTATAGTTCTCTTATCTTGCAATCGAATCAGAAACAAGTGTTAAATGCATTTAAAACTAGCATTGAGGGATTATGACAGATAAACTTTGACTAAAATATGATTTTATATCAAAACTATAGTATGTCAGACCCAAAAATGCCTATATAAGTCATGTAAATAGTAAAAAATCAAATCATTTCACTATTTACCCATAGTGGAGAGCATTTGGAGCACTTTCTTAGCCAGATCTTCAGCAGCTGATACCGAGAGTTTCCACCATCCGTTTTTAGCACCGTCAATTGCAGGTAATAGCTAACACCCTATTCTTTCATTTCATAGTGTTTATTTTGAGTTTTGGTGGGGTTTTGGGCTCATATGGGAATCCCTAAAACCTTAAAAGCAGGCACCGCACCTAACCCTTGTTGAAATATTGTAACTACGAAGAATATTCTATATGTATCTTTTGTGGTCCCTGATGGTCCTACCGGGAGAACCACTTGTATTATCTTGTACCCCGATGCTTCTAATTGGAAGAACTAATAAGAGTCATGAGGTTGTCCCCTCTAATTGTAAAGGTGGGTCATTAGCACCCCAGTGTAGTTACTTGAGCCTACATTATTAACTCAAGCCTACATGTCGGATGAGTTAATTGAAGTGAACGGATGAATATAAATAGAGGTGTAGCTCTCCTCATTGGAGACACACACACTCACTTGAGTAGCGCACTTGTGGAGGAGAGAAGTAGCTGGAGAAGGAGGAGGATCAGGTTTTTGATCTCCTTGCTGGTTTTATCTTTTACCTTTTTGGGGCATCTATATTGAGGAATCTTTTGCTGGGTTTTTCCCTTTAGGGTTTTCCCAGGATAAATCTGTGTTGTGATGCTGTTTCTTTCAGTGATCCTGTGTATATGCCTTTGTTATGAAAATGAAATGAAATACTGATGTCTTAGCTAAGCATATGAAAATTTAACAACCCTTGCAGGATACGCGGTACCACCTGAGCACCGCGCCTATAGCATGGTTGACAGGCGGTGCCACCGCTTGTCTCCAACGATGCACAGGCGGTGCTAGCCGTGGAGACTTTAAACTAATAGCATGAGCCATAATAAGTCATTCTTTTGATTTTTAATGATTAGGAATGATTCTAATGCATGCTATGATTGTTTTTGGCAGGTCTTGGTTGCTCAAAACATGGTGATATGGAAAGAAAGAACACATGACAATGATGATGCTTTTGCTAAGAGAAATGTCGGTTGTATCACCACATTACAGGACTGTGGGCTCCTGAAGTTCTTTCGGACCCCAAGCATGGTGTCACATGAGCGGTTAATGGAACACATACTGTGGATATGGAATCCAGAGCAGCAGTATTTCGAGGTGGGGGCCCATATTCTTACAGTGGAAGTAGAGAACATCTACTTCTGGACTGGTCTCTCGAGACGGGGTGCCCCCATCTCACTGACAGGTTCCCGTGGAGGGGATATCACCACTCAATAGCTTATAGATCATCACTGTACTCCTGGGATGAGCACATCGGGGAAGAAAATCCCCATCAGAGCAGTGACAGATGGGCCCCTATGGACCTTCCTATTTACTATGCAAAGGATGGCTGAGAGTTAGGGTGTGCATCAGGCTTCTAGGGCACACATGTTGTATGCCATAGAAGCCATGGCACCCACGGTATTCAACTCAGTGGAAGCTATGCTTCCAATCTTCAAAGATCAGCTGACTAAGTGTTGGTAGGGAGAGCTAAAGAAGTTTGGATTTGGTTCCATTTTAGCCTATTTCCTCTTCGAGCGGGTACCATAGATGAGACCTCGGGTGGTCTTCTAGAGTCTGAGAGCATGGGACCCCTGTATACTGAGGTGGGTCCATCTCATGGCTCATACAGGAGAAAGTAGGGGAAGGGTGAAGTTCGGTGCTCCGTTCCTCATATGGCTTTGAGATCAAATCCTCATGGTTGAGGATTATGCTTACGCAGGTACAAAATTCACCGGAGATACTGACCTACCACTCCCACCTGGAGGACAATGGAGCGACATCAGTAAGAAGCAAGAAACCCTAATATGGATGAAATGTTTTTATGTTTTTTTATGTTTTATGTTTTTTATGTTAAGTGACGAGACCTATATATTCTCATGCAGATGTTGGAGCAACGCGACCTGGAGGAGCTTCTCTATTGGACAGGCGAGCTGGAGCCCGCTTTGTACCACGGGGTGATGATATCATTGGGGAGCTAGAGGAAAACCTGGAGAGGTTGACCTTGGATATCCCAGATGCTAACTTTGATGACCTCCCGATGAGATATTAGAGATCCATAGCGGGAGTACCATGTCGATTCAGTAGGCTGCTACGTAGGGTAGCTCGAGAAGTAATGTGCTATCACGAGCACCACTAGTGTATGAGATATGTACTGAAAGCTAACAGCTTTATGATTTTGTATGATGATTTTTCCTAAAATCCTACGTGCTTCAGATGAGGTCTCCTGACCTATTTTTGTAAACTTTTTCGTATATATATACAGACTTTTACACAGTGTTTATATGTTTCAAATGGCAAATGCATTTTCTATGAGTTTTATGTGTCTTTGAATGTTTATTTACAATGTACCATGTTTTATTTTAACGTCATGAATGGGCAATATGCCAATCTAGGATGTAATTAGCTAATGAGTCAACAACTACATTATGTTCCCTAGGGATATGCCTATAAGTGATGGTTTCAAATGACCTTTCTAGCAAACGTACTCTCCGAAAGAGGTGGAGGAGAACGGGGTTTCTAATGGTGTAAACATGGTTTAAATGAAAAACCATGAGTTGTGAGTCCATCAAGACTACTAGATCACAAACATCCTAGGAGGCAGCTTCAGTCAAAATACCGATGACTGCTTCATACTCGATGATGTTATTAGTAGCAAGACCTATACAAACCACTCCTGAACTGACCAAATTTTCAGCTGGGGAATAGAGGACCCAAGCAGCCGAGGCAATATTCAAAGTGTGGTGGCAAGCACCATCAGTGAAGCCATAGAAAGCCATCTGCATGACCAAAACATGGTATAAACAGATGCGGACACTAAACTCAAAACCATCTTGAAAATACTAAAAGCACACTGAAATTCAATCAATATACATATATACAAGATACTATCCAAGAAAGACTTAGGCAAGTATCTTTTCAGGTACAACCCATTGCAAGGTTACCCCAAAGGGATTCCATCATAATCAACGAGCTCATAAGCTCCTTTCTCTAACACCTTAGAAATAATGATAGGTCCGTACCACATGGACTCGAACTTACCCTTCCCTAGTTTGTCATATCTCTGATCATAAGTCAAGACTAGGTCACCCTCATTAAATACACGAGGTTGGACGAATTTATCAGACTGCACCTTGACATGTTTCTTATGTGCCTCATTAGCCAAGGCAACATCTCTCTGAGCCTCATCAAGGTTACTCATGTGCAAAAAAAATTCTTCCTCTGCGGAAGTGTCTGGGATAAGTTCAACGGCAAGTTGTAAGGATGGAATCTGAAATTGAATCGGTAAGACAACTTCGATTCCATAGACAAGCTGGAATGGTGAGAAACCAGTGGTTGTTTTCACAGAATTCTGATAAGCCCAAAGAGAAAAGAAAAGAACATGGTGCCAGGTGGATTTATGATCTCCAACCATCCGACAAAGCATAGTTTTCAAAACTTTTTTAATGGTCTCTACCTGACCATTAGCTTATGGATAATATGGCGTAGATTTTTCATGGTGAAAACCTAGCTTGGCACTTAGTTCCTCCATCATTTAATTACAGAAATGGGATCCGTGCTCAATAACGATGGACTGTTGAACTCCAAATCTAGCTATGATATGATTGAACAAGAACATAGCGGCAATCTTACCATCTTCTGCATATGTAGGCATGGCCTTAGCCCATTTTGTGAAATAATCAACAGCTATGATGATGTAACCATGTCCCCCGGCTGAGGTAGGATTACAATGCATGAATTCAATCCCCCATTTGGTGAATGGGCCAACAACAATGATGGGGTGTAGCGGAGCAGGATGGGTGCACTTTTTAGGATAAAAATGTTGACAAGGTGGGCATTTCTTAACAGCCTCATGACAGTCTTTCAAGACAGAAGGCCAGAAATAGCCAGCGTGAAGGATTTTCTGGGTTGTATCCATCCCAGATAAATGACCGCCACATGCTCCAGAGTGGCAATCATTCAACACATGTTCAGCCTCCTCATGGGTGAGGCATCACCAGAGAATAGAGTCAATCCCACATCTATACAAGGTATCATTCAGGATGATATAGTATTTCGCATGGTGACGGATATGGCGGAGATCATTATGGATTAAATGTGGCCAAAAACATTGTGTTTGGAGATAAATAATCATATCCCCATACCAAGGATCGGTAGTGCTAATCAGGAACAGGAATTCATCCGAAAATGAATCAGTGGGCTTAGATTTCGTCGAAGCACAGGGAAGATCACACATAAGCTCGACAAAGACCAAGGATTTCTTTGATGTGGATTTGGAAAATTCTAGATCAAACTCTTGAAGTATGACTATCCAATGGGAGTACTTTCCCCCGAGCACCTGACAAGTCAGGATGTAATACATCGGGTTCTGGTCTACCAATACGGTGGTAGTGCGGAGCAGAATGTAGTGACAAAATTTTTGTATAGCAATGACCATGGCCAATGCTAACTTTTGCACACGTGAATAGCAAGTTTTAGAATCCATGAGATTCTTACTGGAATAATAAATCACGTGCTCCTAACCGTGGAGATTTTCCTGCACTAAAACCATAGCAATGGTAGTAGCGGAAGCAGCAATATACAAGAGAAAGTCCTTTGAATAATATGGGGGGTGTATCACGGGTGAATGCGTTAGAGTGTGCTTAATATTATCAAAGGCATGTTGGGCCTGGTCATCCTAGAAGAATGGAGTGTTCTTCTTGAGGAGACGCATGTAACCGTGTGTTTTCTCTGCGAAATTGCACACAAAACAGCAGAGAAAGTTTTCCTTCCCTTGCAAAATTTGGAGTTCAAGGAGATTAGTTGGGGCTGGTAGATCTAAAATGGTGGTAATTTTCAAAGTATCAATCCAGATGCCATCTTTGGATACCACAAAACCTAGCAGATGTCCCGTCTCAACGCAAAAAATACATTTATGCGGATTGAGCCATATATTATAATGACGACATCTTAGGAATATCTCTCTAAGATGACCAGGATGGTCCTCCCGAGGATGGACTTGCCTTATTTTTTTCCTGACAGGTTTAGCCGTGGGATAGATTTTAATCTCATGGACCACAATGGATGGGTTGATCCCCGACATCTCTTCATAGGACCAGGAAAAAATATCATGAAATTCTTTAAAAAGTGCCTTGTATGCTTCAGATTCATTTGCTGAGCAGTTCTTCCCAACATGAACATGCTCGATAGTATCAGGCTTGGCTGATATGTCAATCGGATTCATCTGAGTAATGTTGCAAAGGTTTCCTTCAGAATCTGTATCTTGCAACAATATAGGACTTTGGGGTACGTTGACAATATCAGTAGGAAACAAGGATGCAAAATCATGGCTAACTGAACTGGTGTTGGGGAGGAACATGGATCTATGATGGTGATCCTCCCAAATGGACTCATCCGTATTCATGATCTCCACAATGGACTCATCGAAAGGAAAAGTCTCAGAGAGATAATCTAGAACAGGAAGAGAAGGCTCTAACCAGTATGGTAAATGGTAAGGATTCAAAGCCACTAGATGAAGGCCATCCGTGTGATCATCGGAAAAGGTTTGAATGGTGTCATACATAGCTTCGTGTGACCTCAACGAGGTGGAATCAACAACTTTTTTACCCTTAGGCACATAATCAAATGAGGCGATCATATGGACTGTCACGGTATCCGTGCTAGGAGGAGTGGATGGAAAAATCCCCATAAGGGATGAATCCTTCAACATGCCTACCCCAATCGACTGGTAAGGAGGAGGGGACTGGACTAACATGGGGATGTTATTAGCTGTGGAGGTAGTAACATTAGGCGTACAGAAATCAAGCTGATCAATAGTAACAATTCTCCCTAGATGCAGAAATTGGACTATCCGAAATACTGTTGAGGCGACAACAGTCATGGCATAGAACCAATTTCTTCCTAGAAGGAGGTTGTAATCTAAAGGGGCATCTAGCACTTCTACTTGAATGGAAATGGTTTTTCCCCCCAGCTTGACTGCTAGGGCTGATATGGGACCATGGGGTTGGAAACCCCATCTGTTAAAGGCCTTGAGGGTCGTAGGTGATGTTACAAGCTCGGGAGAGCTGAGAGCCTTCCAACAAGATAGAGACAAAACTGAGGTCGAATCTCCTTCATCTAGTACCATTCAAAAAACTTTCTTTCCCACTACTTTCGTAATGATATGAAAAGCAAGTTTATGCAGTAATCTAGGTTTATAGTTCTCAACATTGAAATGAGTCAAGTTGGTGTTATCTGAGTCTAAAGCTCCTAATACTATCAACAAGTTTTTTCACTGTGTAGGGAAACTTTGGAGTACTTCTAAGGTATACATTGCACAAGGTGCCTGAGCGAGGTCTTCAACCATGTTATAAAATTGAGCAGCTCAGGCATTGGGATTAAAGACACTCTTCTGAAGGGTACTCTTAGGTGGACGCAAAATCATGTCGAGAGTAGGCTTCTCGATAGATAAGGGGACAGTAGATGAGGATTCTGGAGAACTAGTAGAGGGAACTTTCCCTGAAGAAGGATGATATTCTTTCTTATCTACGGATTTGTCATAATTCTGACTTCAAGTTTGCAGATTGATGGTATCTGAGGACATCATATGAATTTCCTCTGATGAACTAGAGTTACCCTGATTAGACATGTGGTCTATCAGTTGTTGCTGAGAGGGAAAAGGATCTGTAAGTACTACGGGTGCAGGATTGGACTTCAGAAACTAGGAGGTTTTGTCCCGACGAGGACACTCCTTTGAAAAATGGTCACTTCCGCATAGCAGACAGGGATATTTTTCCTTACTTTTCCCTTTATCGTTATCACTGTTGGTTGGTCTTGGAGTCTCCTATTGGTTTCCAGGTTTTTTATTTCTATTTTTACCTTTCTTTTTATTATTACCCGAGGTTTGAGTACTTTGAATAGAGTTGACCTCGACGAAAACCTTAGGAGTCGAAGGAGTAGGGGTGGCAGTTTGGGGTTGCTTGGCAGGTTTCTCTGCAGACGGGGAGGCGAGTGTGAAGAATATGGTACTCCACTTTCTCCAAATGAGGCAATGGCCTGTCCTATAGAGGTATCCCAAAATGGAGCATTAGGACCATAATCCAGACGAGTTGTATTGTCAACATGATCTTCTTTGGGAGAATGGAACGAGGTATTTCCCTGAGAAGGTTGTTGGACCAAGGGAGGCGAGTGTGAAGAATATGGTACTCCACTTTCTCCAACCACATTATCTCCCACTTGGGAGGTGGTATCAGCTCCTTGATCGATAGCTTCCATTGGATTTTCTCTTGAACCAGGAGTAAAATCGGGTGGAAATCCCCGTACTCTTCTGGACTCTCTTAACTCAGCTAGGATGTACAGTTCCTATCTAACCTAGGGTCTAAAAAACTACAAAACACACCAAAAAAATTTCCCTACACAAGCTATAGGTCAAAACAAGCACACTCAAAATGATAGGAGGAGTTCAAAAAGTCAGGTCTCTCACTAGGATTGTCAATAAGGTGCCACTCATGATATACCTCGAGGTTACATGCGTAGTAATCTCCCTGAATGTTGTTTTCAGTGTATGGCTCCAAGCAAGATGGCCAAAGGGCTTTTCTCAGATGGACAGGGTATCCTAGTGGGGTCTCCCGATATACTCAAGGTATGTGGGAGCTCTAATCGGTAGTAGTGTTGTCTAATGCATAACCGTACATAAGTGGCCTTACAATATACAATCGAGTACATGAAGTACCTTTCTATATACCTCAAGGGTACGTGAAAGGCCGTTCGATATACCGATGGTACGTGGAAGAACCGCGTGAGTCCCAGAATGTAATGCAGACAAATAACGACAGATCCTATGCTTAATGATGCCTGAACACGTCTCTAACCTATCGCTCCAATTGCTACGTAAATTTTAACCTATAACTACCATTAATTTTAAAGTGGACGGTTAGGTGAATGCATGATGTTTTGACAGAAAAGTAAAACCATGCAGTATGCTTGTGTAAATATTTCACTTTATCGTTTAGTATGCCTACTTGCGGGAGGGAAAGAGAGTATTTTCTTTTGTTTCAAAACCTAAAAAATACTTCCAAACAACAGTCTTGAACACAAAATCAAAGACAAGTAGTACTTTTCCAAACTAATTTCTCTTTTCTGAAAGCAATGAGAAGGGGAAGAATCTTTTTTCCTAAAAGAAAAACAAGAAGCACACTATATGCAAATGCATTCTATTTTTTCAATTTTCTCAAAACATAAGCAAATCTAACGTAAAACTACCATATTTTTTTACTTTGATTGAGATAGTTCTAAATGCATAAGAGACGAAAGAACATGAAGATCCTAAAATATTATGATGCCAATCAGAGAACCAATGTCCAATGCTTAAAGATGATAACCTAGTCTTAGTAAAAAATAAAAAAAAAGGAAGGAAAAAGAAGTTTACTATGCAAACAAGAAATGAAAACTAGAAGCTAATCTAGTGTTCTTCTTTTAGTCTATATAACAGAAATGAAAAGAGAACTTACTAATACCCTAAGCTTTTCAAGAAACAAGAAATCCTTTCACAAACACAACCAACAAGCACCAAAGTGAATGAACAATCAAAAAGCCTAATCTAGCTTTTGAATTTCCTAATCAAACCAATCTTAAACCATACAATTCCAAGCCGCAAGCATCAGATTCTGTCACACAAGGCTGACTGTGCAAGATTGAAAGCAACACAACTCAAATTTTTACAAAACAAAATGAGGAAAAAAGGCCTTGGAATGATGCCTACTTGGCACCGCACTTCTCAAGTCTTCACAGGGTGGTTCTATCCTAGCACCGCTTCTCACCAATGGGATATAGGTGGTGGCACCAGGTGCTTCCCACTCTGTTCAGGAGGTGGCACTGCTCCTCATACACTACATGGGCATGGTTCCCTATAAAATTCCAAAACACAAAGAGAATGATAGGTCTAGTCAGAAAAAGACTAGATCAAGGTCAAAACTACTAGATTGAGTATAAAAACAGAGCACAAAAGGTCGAAATGATTCAGATCTGAACGAATTTGGAAGTTTCAAACCCAAATGGACTAAGACAGAAAGCAAATCTAGATGAAGAGGGTTGGAGAAGGAACCTGGATTCAGACAAGAGTTGAGAACTGAGGAAGATCAGAACAACTGATACATATCTCTATTCCCCAGTATGGTCACCAGATTTGTTAGCTGGAATATTTCACCTTCTACGGACAGTAAGGTGTTTCACTGATCTCAATGGTTCAAATCCAGAACAAATGAAGGACAAAGGTTGAATACCCTCCCTGGACACCGTAGACACCTGGAATGTAATGCTTCGATAGTAACCCTATGTACCTGCAATCAGCTTAAACATGTAAACACATCAAAGATGCCAGAATATGATCTACTAATCCATGTTAGTGACTAAGGAATCTAACAACATACATGTGAAATCAAACAACAACAATAATGTGGGATGGAAATCAGCTTTCTATTAATATAAAAATGGAGAACTTTACAACCAATCAAGCCTTAGTGTTGACATGCATCTCCATGAAACCAAGCACTGTCATCCCCATAAGCTCCAACTTTAGCTCTCTATGCTCTCCAATGGCTTGGGCCAAGTGATCAATCCAACAGCATAACAATACCTTAAGAGTTCTCCCCCACAACCATAGATATGAGCTTGTATTTATAAGGCTCAATGGATAGGGATGGTTGAGAGATTAGTGGATGAGGTGGCCTCTAAGATCCTATAATGAGGGATCTTGAGCTCAACTAACTATATCATAATAGGGATAAGGGAGGACATGAGGCTCATGATCTATAAGCCTCGAGAAACTTCTCTTTTTCCCTTTTTACCCAAGGTATCATGTTTCTCCTTCAATGACAGAGCGGTTCTGGTAAAAAACTCTTATGGCCATAAGTGGTGGCACCGCTTGTGGACAACAAGGGATAGGCGGTGCGAACAAGGTACCACTCCTGGACAACACAAAAAGTGTGGTGCTGGGAATTTTCATTAAAGATTGACAATTAGCATGGGTTTCCACTCCAAGTGCTGGGATTAAGGGAAAATAGGTATGTCAAAGGTCTTATCACATGATGATGACATGATTTTGGTATAACACCAATCATTAATCATTGCCTCCAGTTCCACATCAGTCACCTTGTATTGGAAACCATTGCTTGGCAGGGTCCTGCCATGCTTGAACATGAATAGCATGGGGTCCAATTGTGAAACATGCAATCCTCTGATATTTTGTCATGAATTCCTTTTTCAGTCTTTGAAATTTTACCGCTGTCACCTACAGCCCTTCCCAGTATATCCAAAATTGGATCAAGTAGTCTACCATTCTCTCTGCTTCTTTGACCCACCATAAATTTTGATATCTTGTGCCCTTGCATACCTCAATTGCTTTGACATCCATCCCCTGGTAATCATATGGCTCCATCCAAGACACTAACACAATCAAAATGAGGATCCAACTGTATGTGAATGGTCTTTCACCCGCCTGTGCGACCACTGCGTCCTTTGCTAACTGGTTCATAAGAAAAAGGGACCAATTCATTTGCATGTCTTACGCACACAACTCAGCACATGTGACCACCCTGAAATTACATTGAACTGGGCAGTTCCTCCTTATGAATTTATTGGCCCAAATCCTTGCACTAATACGTACCACGCTATCATTGATACTATCAATGCGGTATGCCCTCCTATTGCGCTCTAGAGCATAGCGCTTCTTCAGACTCATTGCCAACTTCCTGTCATTATCTTTGTCACAGATATATTGTGAGGGGTCTAGCCCATCATTGGGTAGCCCCGTTATCTATGAAATCAACCCAACCGTGACTTCAACCAGCTCATCTAACCATAAATACCCGCCATGGAAGCACACCACAAGCTGGTTCATGCATGTATTCAATTCAGTCGGCTACCCAAAGTGCGACACGTTGATCAATCCAAGTAATTTGGCCCTATACAACCCACTCGCCCCATCCTTTGGGACCTTTGACCGATACCATTGACACATATGGTTCATTCGCAACATCCTCTAGGGCAAGCAGATCATGGTCTTCATATTTCGTTTGCATCAATGTAGGCACAATGTCACAACTGCATACCATTATATGTGGTATCGCTGGCATCCTTATCTGATACTTCTGATTCTGATACTTCTGATTCTTCATGGGCTTCCTGGATTTCACACCAGGTTGACTAGGACGGATATATCCGAGGATGTCCTTGACATACACCCTTGCTCTAGCTACAAATTCCACCACTCTTGAGCTCGACGGCCCCGTCTATGCATTGTCTTATTCTTTCTCCCTTGTGGAATTTCTGGTCCATCTCTTGTGTTGTGTTAGAGAGCTAGGCTTCTGCGCCTTTCTCTTCCCCTTTGGCATCATCGACGATTCAACTTGCATACTGGATACTTCTTCCATATTTGTGACTAGTCTATTTGTTGAATCTTGCTCGCTAGAAATCTCTACGGTATTTTGGTTACTCTGCATGTCACAACAATTCATCTCAAGGGTTAATAATCATGCACCTTCTCTGGAATTAGCAAACTAATTCAATCTCCTCTCCCTTTCTCCACAACTCGCTCTACAACGTCGAAGCTCTGCAACTCAACTCAATTCTGCACAATGTCATTTTCCAACCGTGTTGAGCTTACTCTTATAGCGCCAAATCAACTCATACTCATCATGACCTAATCAACATAATCATCATGACCAAATCATTGATTAAGTGCCCAAATCCGTCGTCAATTTTGCCACCCCAACGGTCGGAATCACCATCATGATGCATCACTTCAACATGCGCCGCCGGCTAACTACTTTTAACAGTCTTCATTTTTATTGATTTGACTTTTGCTTGCAGCCCTATGGTTGTTGCAGGATGACCTCGTAACTGCACTACTAACTCCTACTCTTGCGCAACCACTTCCTCTTGGTGCACCTTCCATTCATACATCATCCTATCTACTTTTTGTTCATTACGTAGTGCCTCAAGCATTGCGCGGTTCTAGCCCTATCCTATAGGGATTCAGTTGGCTACCATTCGCAAGATTTGATAGCATTACTCCATCTAACTGTTGTAGTTGAACTCCACCTCCATGTTGGGAACATTTACCACCATACACACTCATTTTGGTCAATTTGGCCTAGTTAAACCACTATCCTAAGTTTTATTGACTTAATTGAAATTAGAGGAGCACTATATGACATTAGCATGAGCACACCCACACCTACCTTCAGTCAAGGAGGACAACTAAGCCTTCTCCTTCATTCGGGGAGGCTAACTGGAGCACTCTGGGGGTGATCTGAGTGTCAAAAATGCACTTAATTGTTAACTGATGGTTACAATCAGTTAAACAGAGTAGTGAAGGCACCTCCTTTCATTAAATTGATTATTTAATGAACTGGAGTCAATAGGGGCGCCTCCAACCACTTCTAATGGTCAGTTACACTTTAGTTAACCTCATCGAGGTTCATTGGAGTCATTGATGCGCTACCACTTGTTGGTTGGCTTGCAGTGACATGTGTTTGAGCTACTTTCAATTAGACTCAGTCATTTATTGCACTTCAACTTCAGTTAGGACTCAATTGAGTCAATTAGGGTTTTGATCAGTGGTTAACTTGAGTGTTTACTATGGCTTACATTTAGTTAAGCTAGACTCACTCATTCAATTCGAACGACCTTCTTGGGAATTTGAATTGTCTTGGAATTCATGCATCTGGCATGATCATTGTATTGTATCATCATTCTTTCATTTGATTATACAGAGTTTCTACTTCCATTGTAGCACCATTTTGCCAACTTTATGCTTATCTATCTGTATTCTTTGTGAGACTATGTTTTCAGTTCCTACACCAATATGACAAATTAATAATCCAGAAGTAATAGAATTAACAAGATGTGGACCTAACCAATGCATCTGTAACTTACCTGGATGCTTCATGAACTTGTTGTCGTACAACGGCACCAAATCTACCTGCTGAAACAGTTTATTCTTTATGTGGTGATTGTGTCGTGCCTTCTGTCGATCCTTCTCGATGCGTTGGTGGAATCTTGCAATAAACCAGTCCTCCTCGAGCTGCACCAACAACTCCACGCACTACTCAAGCACTACTTCATCGTCCATACTCATCGCTGTGGAAATGCATAGACTCAAAACAATGTACTCCATAGGCATGACTGCTTCTTTCCCATACACCGACTTGAATGGTGTCTGTCTTGTCAATCACTTGCAAGTGGTGTGATATTCCCACAACACTACTAGAATCTGCAGGTCCCATTCATCATGAATTGAATTACATACCTTTGTAAGTGCATGCTCCAATATTTTATTAAATGCTTCTACTGTTCCATTCACCTATGGATGATATGGGGTACTTTTCTTATGTTGTATATGTAATTCCTCTGTCAGCGCACTTACCATGTGGTTGATGAGGTGACTACCCTAGTCGCTCATCAATGTCCTTTGGAATCCAAACCACATTACAATGCTATCAAAAAGGAACCTGGAAACGGAAACATTTGTTGACACAAACCCAATCGACAAGGGTTTCACTCTGTCGACCCTCAAGCCACTGCAATCTCTCTGAGCATCGACCCAGACAAGTTTTACCCTGTCCAGCAACACCTACAGAGTGGATGAGGTCTCACTCGAGGCGTTCAAGAGAGAGCAGTCGGAACCAAGTTTCTAAATAATAGGAGAGGAAGATGTGCGTCTACCTATTTAGCCAACATTGTGCGATATAAATAGATCTAATTACTTATCAACATTCACAGAAGCATTCATGATTGTACTTAGATTGCATCATTCAATCATAACAGGCTTCACCATACTACTGTGCAAAACAAATCTAACAATATATCATCCTTTAAGATAAGAAAACAATGCATCATAGATCCATATCATGGATTTACTTGACATTCGTCAATGGGTCGCAGAAAATAGTAAAACAATAAAACATAGAAAACACAGTGATTCATATCAACTTCCTCATGTCATATTACTTCTGTGCAATAATCCACAAATTCAAAAATCGATCTACAGATCAATAGATATATATCATTTTGATTATATGCCCATTCCCATCTCTATTCCCCTTGACACTTACAATTCCACTTCTATTTATAGGCTTGCGCCTTTACATTCAAGGTCCACTTGGACAAATTCCTAACTGGGTCTTAACTGATTCTACAAAATCATGACCAATATCCGCAAAATATGGTCCAAAGTACAAAAAGGTGACATAAAATATAAAATATATTCTAAATTTGGATTTGCACGTTAATCTTCCTCTTGCATGGTGTCTTTTTTCCTTGCGCACCATCCACGATGTTGCACGGATGACTTGTCCCAAAACCCATGCCAATAGGACCCCAACACAATCTTGTGTCTCGCCCTTGAGCCACGTCAGGTGGACATGGTGTACTCTTTGATATTCAATCTAAAGTTTGCATACTGCTGAGTGATCTCCTCAACTTGTGCTTGAATTCTCTCAACAATGTCTTGACTTCCTAGAAAATCCTGCTTTAGTGGGTGCTCCACCATATTTTTGGTAAGTTCTTTCTTTCCTTCCAGTACAGCTTGTAGTGCAAAACGTTCCTTCACAGACAGTTGCACTCCAATGTATTGGAACTCATTGAGCTGCTCATTTCTCTTCTGCTATCACTCATGAGCCTTTCCAACCCTCTGTTGTAACTCCCTCAGTTCGGTCAACCGTGTAATCAAGATGACTGGTGGCATCGCTCGTAATGCGGTATTCAGTGTCGCTAGTTGTTCTTCGGCCTCCTATAATGGCTTGGTCAATTTCTCTAATTGCGCTTCTTGGATGACGCTACCCCAAAACTCTGCCATTGCCTCAATGACCTTCATAGCTTCCCGCTCCAGCTCTTCAAGTTGTGCCGCCACTTCCTCTATGGTAGTCTTCCTCTTGACAATTTGCTCAGAAGGCGTGTCTGGATAGACCAGAGCATTCAAAATGTTGTTATCCTTCTGCAAGTGCTCAATAATTTCCCCAAGTCGCTTTGCTTTGGTGACTGCATCTAGTTCCGCGGTGTTTTCACCTGCATGCTTACAAGCATCTGCAACTACTACTTCTACTTGTACTCCACTATCGAAAAGGTGGGCTTTCTCGATGATGAGGCAATCTGATTCCTTCTTCAGCTTCATGATCACCTCAGCATTATTTGTCTTCAATTCTTCTTGCATTTTCTTCAGTTATTCTATCTCTATCACTTTTTCTTCCATCAAATTCTCCGTTGCGCTCCATAGTCCATCAACTTCTTTCTGCATTGCCTCTACTTTCTCCTGCGATCATAGAAATCGATTAGTGATGTCCTTCTGTCTGTCCACTAACTCCTGGCTAGAGATTTGCTGCATGTGTACCAACATCTGCATGGGCAGCGTGTTGATATCCAGTGATATGCTCTGCAACTATTGCAGTGAGGTATTCATGTCCTCGATTCCGGCATAAATTGAAGTCGGGGGAATTTGAACATTCCTATCTTGGGGCTCAGTGCTGATTGATGCGGTTTCCTACACAGTCATACTCTCTGGTGCTCTTTTTGAAAGAATGTCATATACATAATCTAGTTTGGTTCTTACCTCGGTGAATCCTTCTTGCGTTGATTTCTTCATCTCCTTTGTGGCCGCATCAATTGCATCATTAACGGACTTAATGAGCCGGTTTAACTGTGCTTCCATTGCTGACATGGTGTTACTGCTCGCAGCTTGGTCCATGCCTTTTTGTTCTTAGTTCCTTGAGTATGCGATATGCCTCTAGGTTGGTAGGTGTCTCTTTGATGATTCTTCATCAGATTGTTGGTTGTCTTTGCGCACAGGATCAACAGGTGCATCCGCCTGAGGTCCTGCCGAGATTTATGTTACACTGACTGGTTCTCATCATTTCATAGGCCAATCATTAATCAAATACCTACATGAGCACCTTTGTTAATTGAATATTTGAGATTTCAATTACAGGAGAAAATGAAACTGAACAACTATATGAATCCTTTATACTCAACATTTAGAACCAAAATCATAAGAAGTGAGCATACAAGGGAAGAGAGGTGAAGATACAAAGATAAGTGTACAATCTAGTGAAAAAGTTGTCTTCAATACCAAAGACTCACATCCACTTGCCATCAACACATCCTAAATTTCATTCTTTGAGACATCCAATGCAAAGTTACAATAAATGCATGCATAAATCTCAAGGAAAGATTAAGAGATAATCAATCAAAGTTCAAAACAGTGTATCTAGTAGCAAGGAAACAATCATGGAAATCAATAATTCTCTAGAAGACTCTCTCCCAAGCTTAGGGACCAAATACTCCATGGAACTTACAAAAATGCATGCTTTCATGGTTTGATGACAAGATACATTATAATTGTTGACCAAAAAATGGTTGAAATTCATCAGAGCCAATTTTAGTTGATATAGAGTATTGTGTGGCAGGAGCAATATGTGATAATCCTATATGAGATATAGGCATTATATAAAGTCAAAATCATAACATTACATGTTCAATTTGATTTTAAAAAATCCATTGTACGAAGCATTTATGATAAACTGCAAATACGTTACATGACATCTTTTAGACACCTATGTGGTAAGAAACATTATCATATTCCCTCACGTATTCCCAAAAGAGAGATTGTTCCATTATAAGAATATCAAGAGAAGGTGGAATAATACATTTGTCTAGAAAATATTGTAAAGTACCTAGGGAGTATAATTAATTTAATGTGGTAATCCTTATGGAACCACTAAGTTGTTGACTTGTGAACTCATTCATTAGTATAATAGATCATACTTATTAAATAATATCCACTAGGTATTTGATGGGTAATAAATGTAATAATGAGTGGTAGTTGACATAAGCCTTTAGGAATACTCATGGAAGAGTATATATACATATGCAAATCATTGTATTGATCATGTTGGATATTGTATTAAAAAAACATAGCTTGTGGAGTGATTCCTTCTATAAAGAGTAATTCTTCATGTTAACTTGTCTTAAAGGTTTTCTCTACAATATTATTGTTTACTCTTGTGTGGATGCATTTTGTTGTTTTCAAGTTTAAGGGTTTAACTTTTTATTTACTAACGTTGACTACAAATGATATCATATCTCCTTCTTGGACTAGTTGGGAAGGTTTATTTATTTATTTATTTGTCACACTTTCTTGTGGTAGGTTTCTCTCTTGATATGTCAACTAGATTATGTTTAAACCAGTATCATTAGAAGAAATGTGTCTGTGGTATTTCAAAAATGGGTTTATAAAATATATTCATAAAAGTATCATGAAAGTTACACTTATTTCAAGTATGAGGCCTCAAAACCTTGGCAATCCTAATTCTTGTAGCACAATTATATCTTTGTTATGAACAAGATTCTAGTGGGACGAGTGTAACAGAAAACAAAGTAGTTGTGACATTTCAAAATTGGGGTCATGATGGCAATTTTGGTCAATGTTGAGGTAGTTATTTCTGTTTTAAATTGAAACCTCGAAACCCTAGCTTCACAAAGGACCTCCATTGAAAAGTAAGTTGTTTCTTCAAAACCCTATTTCCATTTGTGTGTTTTTCCAAGTAAAATGTATTTTATAGGAAATTTTAATGGTCAGATTATTGAAGGATGCATAAATGGTATTGAAAAACATCTCCTCATTTAAAAATGCATGATATACGTTAAGTTGAGGGATGATGCTATCATATCATTAAAATCACTTAACACTGAGCTAGTGTTGAGATTCCCAATTGTAGAATATGAAAATTATTGTTAAATAGGTGTTCTTATGCCAAGAAGAAGGATAAAGAGAACAATAAAGGTCTATTTACATGTGAAAACTACCTATTACAGGTTCATTGATATATTTGGTGGAATAATATAATTCAACAAATATAGTTTCATCAATGTGACTTGGCTAAAAGATTATAGATACCCCCAAAGAATATACATCGCAAATAGGTTGAGGAAGAGAATGTTCAATGTTTAAATATTAGAATATTACTATGGATAAATATGTTTTCCATTCAAAACCCCATGATATATATATATATATATATATATATATATATATATATATGGATAATGTGGATATTTTCTTGGATCTTGGATGGAATCATTAGGTACACTTCATAATAATGTGTAAAACAATTTAATGAAACTTTGGTGTAAGAAAAATAAAATTATACTCCATTGTGTAGTAAACAATATGGGTCAAGGGCGAAAGAAGAAGAAGTCATTGTAGGGCCTACAAATACATCATGTGAATATTCCTTACAAAAATATCCTATATAAGCACTCAAAAGAGAGACCCAGGGTGGGCATAAAAAGAAATAAGGATCTATGGATCACCATGCCCCAAGGGAACCAGTGTGTGAATATTCAAATAAAAAGAAATAATAGCTAAGGTTGTTGCATATTTCCACTCACACTAAAACGGGAAACAACCGTGATGAAGGAAAGGTTGTGAGCATCAACAAACTTATTATGGACTGGCATGGAACCAAATAAACACCTAGTAGAAAGCTATATGGAGGAATAAAACCAATAAGAGGAGATATCAAAATATTGTGGAGACAACAAGGAACCAAATATGCAACAATACTCGATATAGATATGGAAAGGAAGAAGTAGGACCCCATGTATGAATATAACTTGGATGGATGGAAGCATATTTGTGCTTGGTACCAATGGACTACATTGCTTAAGAGATCATATTATATGACTTGCACTCATGTTTAAAGGATGAAACATGTGAAAGAGGATGGATTGTAATGTATATCTCATTAATTAATGTAATGGACTATATTTATTGAATAAGGCTCACTAGGTAGTTGGTGGGTAATTAATTTGTATAATTATGAGTAGTGTTTTAAAGGTTTTCTCTACAATCTTGGAGTTTATTCATGTGTTGATGGATTTTGTTATCATGAAGTTTAAGGGATTTATATTTTATCTACTAAAGTTAATATCAAATGTTGCAGCACAAACCATCAAAATTATCAACTAAGTTCTTGTTGGAGGATCCTAGTTAACGAGTCGACTAGGTCGTCCTAACTGACCACCTAATGGTCAGCCCTATCTAGTTGAGTCAGCTACCATGACTATCAAGCAGTTAATAGTTGTAACTATCTAACTGATTGTACATTGAATATATATATATATATGTTGCTGACCCATGATGATAACATATATTATTACCCCCCATTGTATAGTATGGCCTTCTGATATAATATAATACTTTTTGTTAGTGTGACCACTACTTTTTCTTCATCATATTTATGTATGTATGTTCTTGTATTTGCTTATACGTTTATAACACATTACTGGTAACCACATGTAATCATGTAGATTACAACATTGGTTATGTTACTGGTAGTACTGAACTAGGACGAAGCATGAACATGTGTACATTAATGGTGAGTGAGGAGGAAATACGTGAGTTGTGGAATAGAAAAGTTTCCAGTTACATTCAGAGCCATGCCAAAAGAAACACGTTAACCATTGGAAAGGCAAGAGAAAAAATCTTCATAGAATCTCATGAGCAATTTATAGAGAGAATTCCACAAAAAATAAAGAAAATCCTCAATAATTTCCATGACCAAACTAGAAGGTTAGAATGAAGCATTGTTGATGCAAAAGCTTCACAATTACGGATGAACAAATTTACATGAGTTGTTCAAGAAAATAGCAGATGAATTTTGTGAAGAAAAAGTAATTGAGGAAAGAACTTCATCCAACGAAATAAGATCCAATTTCTATAACCTCTTGTATGATAGTTTTTTCTACATGATTCCTTCTTTACTTTACAAATTTTTAATTGAAAAATGACTTAGCCACGTAGTGAAAAATTGGACACCATTAGCTACGGGTTGTTCAAATTGGGAAAAGCAACAAACAGACTAGGAATGCTTTGTCAACGAAAGAGAGTGGGAATGTTTTCTCAGGAAATGACCATCATTTCTAAATCCAACTCTTTTACCCATCATAAATTCAAGTCGGCATTAGGGGTTTCATCGACCATGTGACCTGAATGAATAGTCAATGTTAGTTGACCAATGAAAATAGAATGAACCCTGTAGATGCTCAAGTATGAATTTATGAAATAAGATGGCCAGTCACAAGAATATAACATATATTCAAAAACCTGAAAGGGAGAAATGACAAAAACATGAGAAGAGCTCAAGGACATCTTAAGTCCACTTGAGAACAAGAGAAAGATGACAAAACCAATAGAGGAATTCATGTATCCAAAAGTCCTACCTGAGTCGAGAGAGAGTCGAGAGAGAGTCAACCAGAAGAAAGAAAGGATGAGGTTCCAAAACATGTTGAGGTACTACAATCGATACAGGAAGGCCCCAAATCCTTGCAAACAATAGTTCTTGAAACTATGAGTTCCATATACCCATTACCAATTTTTTCGTCCCATGGCATGAATGCAAGACACGTCGTCGAGTGGAATCAGGAATTAGACTTGGCCAAGGAAGCATATGGAATTGATTAGACAACTATGGAAAAATAAAGTATCTACTAATGATTCATATACCAATGAACGGTAATTGGATCATGTTTACGCCTGAGTTCAAAAGAAAAAATTTCATGTATTTTATTCAGATCACATGGAAGAACCTCCTTTCCAACAAAAATAGTGAGTGAAGCGTACAGTTCATCAAAGGATCAACTCGACAAATAAAATCATCTAGAATAAGTTCAAATATCATGGTATACAACTCGACAAAAAAGGTAAGTACTCATAAGACTGGAAATCTCCTTCTAGCTACTAGAAAAAAATTTCCAATATGGTTTATCATTATTCAATGCATATTCCAATATATGAGGGTGATTAAGACCCCAAAAGACACCAGTTTATCTATGAGATAATCTAAGAAGCTAACCTAGTCATTGAAAAAGGTCAACAAATGGCACAATTTGTTGGTGCCCTTTGGAAATGAGCGCTCACCTTGTATATGAACTTTATTGAAAATTAGGCCAGAATAAAGAACGAGATAAAATAGTTTTTTCTTGTAAATTTTCAAACTCAATACAACAGGCACTTAGCCACTAAAAAGATGAAATAAATCACGCAAATTCTAGGGGAAATATTTCAAGAATAAATAAAAGGTTTAAATATTTCCTTGTCCAAATATCATACCAAATTGATGAAACATGTTGATTCAATGGTTCATCTTGGGCCTCACTCCTACAGAAAAATAGAAAACCATTGAGGCTGCATGAATTCACAAAATATGCAATAATTTATTCATAGTAGGATCTAGGAGCCAAGGGGATTCTCACAATTCGATATTACACACAAATTATGCACAAACCAACAGAAAGAGTGAAAATATCATACACAAATGTAGTTAATAACTGATATTACTATGACTGTACAACATGTAAATATGTTTGTATCTGGTTTATATTACATTAGGGAGAAATTTTTATCCTTTGGAGGTCATCTGGATGCATACATGTGTCAGACTACGATTTGACCCTCAAACCCCCCTAGGTGGACCAATCAGCTCACTAACCATCCAAAACGCTCACAAATGCTAGTGTGAACATGGATGGATCATGATGGAACATAAATTAAGGCATTATAGGCGTGGGAGAGCACATGGGTGAGGGGGAGTGGCTCTAGGAGGCAATAAATGCCCAAGGAAGGCCAAAAACCACCACAAACATGCACTAGCGCCCAAGGTCAAACATATTCCTTGAGCATAGGGAAGGGGAGCACACCAATACTAATATGCCATTAATGAGGGCTCCTATCAGTCTGAATGATCAAAGTGGAGTGCCTCAACTGTCAGTCTGAATGATCAAAATGGGCAATATTGCAAGGCTATCACTTGGTCAAGCACCAAGCTCATGATGCAGTGCATGTGTATCTCAATGTGTTTGTTACTCTGTCTCTACACTGGGTCAGTTTAAATATTGATTCCACTTTTATTTTCACACCAAATGACTGTGGGTGAATCAAATGCAAATCCAAGTTCCCCAAGAATACCTTGCAACCACACACATTGTGTAGTTGCATTCGTTGCTCCTCTATTATCGGCCTCAGCTGAATAGAGGGATATGGTGTGTTTTTTTTTATTGAAAAAGATATGGGACCATGTGAAAGCATGAAGACATAACTTGAATTATATTTTATGTCAATGGAATCTCCATCCCAATCAGAATCAGTAAATCCAACTAGTTCTAGTGGAGAACCAACAACATAGTGTACCCCGAAGTGTTTGGTTCCTTGCACATAATGCAGGATCCTTTTGGAATCCTTCCAATGGATATCATGAGTTTTATGCATATATCTATAAAAATCACCTACATCATATTCCAAATCAGGTCGGGAGTGTGTAAGATACAGTAGACTCCCAACTAGTTGTCAGTACAATGAGTTGTCCACCAATGGAGATGCAAAAAAAATCACCTAGTTTTATTCGTGAAAGGAATGGGAACTTGGATTCCTTGAATTCAGCCATTTTAAACTTCAATAACATGTCTTCACCATACTTTGGTTTGCTTACCTTGATCCTAACTTCATATTTCTCAATTTCCAATTCAAGAAATTGCCTCAACAATCCAAGGTCAGTCATGGAGAATTCAGTGTGCAAAGAAGACTTCATTGATCAAATTTCTTTAGTGCAGCTACATGTAATCAATATTTCATCAACATAAAGAACTATTACCTGCAATAAGTCACCATCATTATGCAAATACATATTAGGATCATATTTGCATCTTTCAAAGCCAAGCGAAAGCAGAGAATTGTCCATCTTGGCATACCAATCCAAGGTCATAGAGAGAATTATTTAACCTAAATACAAGTGAAGGATCATTAATGAAACCTTCAGGTTTCTACATATATATATTCTCTTGAATTTCACCATAAATAAATGCACTCTTCACACCATGTGGTGAACCTCTTAGCACTTAGATGTAACAATGGCTAAAACTAGCCTGGTAGAGTCCATCTTTGCAACCGGTGAAAATGTCTCTTTATAGTCCACTCCTTGGACTTGAGAGAAGACTTTATCAACAAAAATGTCTTTATACTTGATCTTTGAACCATCAGAATCCATTTTGGTCCTATAGACCCACTTTCATTGCACTAGTTTCCTCTTAGAGGACAAGGGAACCAATTCCCAAGTCACATTGTCTTGCAATGATTTAAACTCTTCTTGCATGGTTGTTTTCCATATTGGTTCAAGTGATGCTTCTTGATATGTTTGAGGATAAAATTCCAACCATCATTAATCTTCTATCAACAATATTCAATTCACAAGTAGAATAGGCATTGTGGAATTGAGATCTAGTCTTCCTAGAAACTAGTGGATCACGAGCTAGATCCCTAAGTGCTTCAATGGTTTTCTCAGCCCATTTTTGTTAGGATATTTAGACACTTAGGAGTTATTTAAGATCAAATTGTGTAATATATCCGTTAGGTAAAAGTGTGTTTCATTAGTATGCATTAGTATGCATTTGTAAATATTCTAATTCGACGGTCACAATATGTTCTAGACATAGAGTGATCCGACGGTTCAACTTCTCTTAGATCATACCTACCATTGATCCGTGGCTTAACACCTGATTGGTCTATGATCTCTATTTAAAGAGAATAGAGGGTCCTTGGCTAGTTGATCGATTATGAGAAGCTCATGTAACTTTCTTTCTTTTGAATGATAAATTGCTCCAAGTAGCTATTTGGTTGGGGCCGTGGAATGTTTCCCTCTCAAGAGTTTTAACCACATGACAAACATAGGTGTATTGATCTGTGATCTATTTGTGTGAAGCAGCTATTCTTGGTGTTCGGTCGTTTGGGAGTACCCTATGTACCCTAACATGGTATCAGAGCTTTTATGAAGAGCCGCTTTCAGTTTTGATCAAGATCTGGAACCGATGTTGCTGAAACTTTGAAAGGGTTTCTGGTTCTAGTTTTTTTGTGCATTTGTGTCCTATGGGAGCTGTTCCATTGTGTCCAGAGCACCGTTTTCATTGGGAAATAGTTTTTGTTTCACCGAAAACTGTTTCCGTTTGCTCCAGAAACACCCATTTCGGCAAATCTGAAGGTATAATGTTACAATGACGGATTTGTTTTATTTTTTTTATAAATCTCTCATATTTTATCAGTTTATTCGTAAATATTTTATTTTTTAGTCTCGGACTGTTTTTTTCCCTGACTACGTATGGTATTTGCCGTGCACCTTGCGCAATCGCGGTGAATCAGAAACAGTAAGGGAAAGTTTTTTTTCTTGTCTTCTCGGCTACGTATGCTCTTTGTCGTGCACCTTGTGCGATCATGGCAAATCAGAAACAGCGAGAAAACTTGAAAATGTAGACTTTTCGGGTAAGCTAACCAAGATCTAACCCCATTGTGTGGAATTTTTTTTTGTTTTTTCATTTTTTTTGTGATTTGCAGGAAAAAAAAGCAAGCACGGAAAACGAGAGAGAAAAGTAAAAATAAAAATAAAAAAGCCCCCTTCGTCTTTCCATACTTTTACGTACATTTTAAACTTAGCTCACTTGGTCCAAAGTTGCTTTACACCTTGATAAGTCTTGAGTTCAAGTCTCATCAAGCTACTTTTAGTGCATGCAATTTTTATTTTTAAGTTACTTTATTGTAAAAGTGCATCTCACATTAATAAAATAAATAAAAGTGAGTCACTTAAGTCTTTTAATTTATTGCCGCACCATTTAAAAGTACATTATTGTAAAAGTGAACCTCACTTATTCTACAAAAGTGATTCACTTCAAAGCAACTTTATTCTAAAGTGATTGTCAAAGGTTGATCTTTGGAAGAGGGGGGTTCTTTTTTTTAGTTGGTCAAGTTAATATCCGCCATGTCACTATTGGGGACATCTTCAACATTTCCTTTGATCAAGCATAACCTCATCATTCGAAATCAGTTTTAAGTGCCGTTTTTTTTTAAACCGCATATTTTTTTGAGCTCTTTGCATCCAGATATTTAGTTTCTATTTTTTCATCCAGTATTTTACAGTATGGCCGCCCCTTGTGATATTATACTTACAAGTTCTAACTATTTCTCATGGAAATCTCATATGGAGGATGTTCTGCGAAGTAGGGGACTTTTCAGGATAACCTCAGGGAAAGAAACAGAACCCACTAATGATGATAAGAAAATTAAATGGGCAAATAGATGTGATGAAGCTCGTGGATTGATTGGGATGGCAATATCTATTGATTTGTGATTCCACATATCTGACATTGATGAACCTGATAAAGCTTGGGAAAAGTTGGAATCTGTGTTTGGTAAACACAATGAAATTCGAGGTCATCAACTTGAGAATGAGTTGATTTCCTTGAATCCCAATGATTTTTCATGCATTCAGAACTATTTATCTAAGTATAAAACTCTTAGACTATTATGTGCAGAATGCAAGATTAAGAAAGAAGACAAACAATGTATTTATCATATTCTTTCCAAACTTGGACCTGCATATTCTATTTTTGTATCTACATTCTACTCCATGAAAGAATCCTTGCCAGCGGCTAGCTATCAAGAGCCTATCCTTGAATCCTTTTGTGATTCCTTAATTAGAGAGCAAGATAAGCTCATTCATCTTGGAATAATTAACAATGCAGATACATCTGGGAAAGCCTTATTGTCCCAACAGAAAGAAAAGTCCAAGCCTCCCAAGAAATAGAATTCTCGCAATAATAAGCCAAACAAAAAGGGTCCCAAACCCTCTTAGTCA
>LPNX010864590.1:51590-131801 GCA_001517045.1 Pseudotsuga menziesii | reverse complement strand
CGATTTGGTCACTTAAATTATCGCTCATTGGAACAACTATGTAAAGACAATATGGTGACTGGTCTTCCACTGGTATCTTGCAAGGATGGTGTTTGTTCTGATTGTGTACTTGAAAAACATCATCGGGACAGTTTTGACAAACGTGCCTCTTGGCATGCCTCGGTTCCCTTAGAGCTTGTGCATAGTGACTTGTGTGGTCCTCTTCCATCTGCTTCCTTTTCTAGTTTCAAATATTTCTTAACTTTCATTGATGACTACTCCAGATGCACTTGGGTTTACTTCCTAAAACTTAAGAGCGAAGTATTTAGCATGTTCTTGGCCTATAAGGCCCTTGTTGAAAAACAATCTGGTCATCAAATTATTAAATTAAGTTCTGACAATGGAGGAGAATATGTTAACAACAAGTTCACTACTTTTTGCACTGAACAAGTTATCCAACAACAGCACATTGTTCCATTTACACCACAACAAAATGGTGTAGCTGAAAGGAAGAATCGCACTTTAAAAGAAATGGATAATTGTATGATCCAATCAAAGGGACTAAGTCTTCAATATTGGGCTGAGGCCATAAATTGTGCAAATTACATAGTTAATCGCACACCCACTAAAGTTTTACAGGATATAACACCGGAAGAAGCATGGATTAAAATTAAACCAGATGTAAGTCACTTTCGTGTGTTTGGTTGTGAAGCATGGGCTCACATTCCGGATGAAAAACGGAAAGCATTGCAGCCTAAAAGTGAAAAGTGCATATTTGTTGGATATTCTGAAGATGTAAAAGGTTATAGACTTCTTCAGCCACATTCTCATGATATAATCATTAAAAGAGATGTTAAATTTGATGAAAATCTATTGGCCTGCGAGCCTAACTTGGCGAGTGTGCCATCTTTGGCCTGCGAGCCTGATTCGGCGATTGTGCCTTCTTCTTCTTCTTCCAGCTTCCTTGATAGGTTTCCAACTCCAGTTTCTGATGATGACAGTGAGGATGAAAATCCACCTCCGCCTGCTCATGTTCCTCCAATTGCACCAGCACCAATACTTCCTCGATGGGTCCGTTCAACATGTGAAGCAGCTGGTGATCTTGCCAGTGATCGTAGAGATCAACGTCGAACACGTTCTCAGTTTCAGTGAGCCTCTTCTCTTTTGGCTCAAGTTTTTGAGAATCATGATACAGAAACTTTTGTAGAAGCTTCAGGAAATCCAGATTGGGATGCAGCTATGGATGAAGAATATCGTTCCTTAATGGCGAACGATACTTGGGATCTTGTTCCTCTTCCAAAAGGAAGAAAACTTATCAGATGTAAATGGGTCTACAGAACTAAGTATGTATCAGATCGAAGTGTTGAAAGACTTAAGGAAAGGTTATTTGCCAAAGGTTTTTCCCAAGTTGAAGGGATTGACTACAATGAAACCTTTGCCCCTGTAGCAAAAATGAACTCCATCCACCTTGTTCTTTCCCTTGCAGCCTTACATAACTGGGAAGTCCATCAAATGGATTTTAAGTCTGCCTTCTTACATGGTGATTTACATGAGGAAATTTACATGGAACAACCTCCTGGATATGTTCAGAATAACTCTATCCTTGTCTGTCTCATTAAGAAATCCTTATATGGCCTTAAGCAAGCTCCTAGAGCTTGGTATGCCAAAATGGATAGCTTTCTCCTTGACACTGGTTTTTCTAGATGTCATTATGACCCCAATGTCTATACCAAGAAAGTAGGAAACCATCTCATCATACTTGTTCTTTATGTTGATGATCTTATCCTTACTGGTAGTGACCCTAACCTTATAACCCATGTGAAATCCAGTCTTAAGCAAAATTTTGAAATGTCGGACTTAGGACATTTGCATTATTTTCTTGGTCTCCAAGTCTTGCAAACCAAAGAAGGAATCTTTCTTTCCCAGTCTAAGTATGCTTGTGACCTTCTTCGTCGCTTCCACATGGAAGATTGTAAACCAACCCCTTCTCCCTTCCAGTCTGGAGTCAAAATTTATACCACTTGTACTTCCCCTGAAGTAGATGCCACCTTGTATCTTCAGCTTGTTGGTATTCTTTTATACTTGACTCATTCCCGTCCTGAACTTTCCTTTTCCATTGGTCATGTTTCCCATTACATGCAAACTCCTCATGCAATTCACTAGAAAGCAGCAAAAAGAATACTTCGATATATTCGAGGTACAATTCAGTTTGGGATTGATTACAGTACAGGGGGGGAACCTTTGTTGGTTGGTCTCACTGATTCATATTGGGCCGGTGATCCTGATGATTGGAAGTCTACTGCAGGTTATGTTTTCAGTTTGGGATCTGGACTTGTCACTTGGGCTTGTAAGAAACAACAAGCTCTTGCTCTTGCTTCAGCAGAAGCAGAATATCGAGCCACAGTTAATGCCAGTCAGGAAGCTTTATGGCTTTGACAGATCCTTTCAGAGTTTGGATTCGAGTAGCAGCAGCCTACTCCACTTTGGTGCGACAATCAAAGTGCCATCAAACTTGCCAAAGATCCAGTTCTACATTAGCGCAGCATACACATTGAGCTACACATGCACTTCATCAAATATCTTGTTCATGATCATGTTATTGAATTGCTCTATTGTCCTACAGATGATCAAGTTGCAGACATCTTCACCAAGTCTCTTACAGAAGCGAAGTTTTCTAAACTTTGGTCTATGTTAGGATTTTAGGAATGTGTCCTTAAGGGGGGATAGGCTCTAATGCCTCCTTCCTTCTCCTAATAGTGTCACTTTTGTAAATCCTTCAATCCTATCCCAAGTTGTTCTTAAGGGGGATGTTAGGATATTTAGATACTTAGGAGTTAGTTAAGATCAACTTGTGTAATATATCCGTTAGGTAAAAGTTTGTTTCTTTAGTATGCATTAGTATGCATTTGTAAATATCCTAATCCGACGGTCACGATATGTTATAGACATAGAGTGATCCGACGGTTCAACTTTTCTTAGATCATACCTACCATTGATCTGTGGCTTAACACCCGATTGGTCTATGATCTCTATTTAAAGAGCATAAAGGGTCCTTGGCTAGTTGATCGATTATGAGAAGCTCATGTAACTTTCTTTCTTTTGCATAATAAATTGCTCCAAGTAGCTATTTGGCTGGGGCCATGGACTGTTTCCCTCTTTGCATATTCATAATATCCAACCATGATGGACTCCTTGCTTTGAGGTTTCAAGGCCTTTTTCTTCTCTAAAGGAATCCTATCCCAAGCCTTTGAGCCAAAGACCTTGAAATGAGAAACACTTGGATTGTGACCACACCAAGCCTCATATGGGGTTTTTCCATCCAAATATTTGTGAGGAGCTCTATTTTAAACATATGCAACACATTTAATGGCTTCATAAATTAACTGTTAATGGGAATTTCTTCCATCATACAGGTTTCCATCTCCTTGAGATCCATGTTCTTGCGCTCTGCAACACCATTTGTTGTGGTGTGTAGGAAACCGAATGCTGAATTTGGATGCCACATTCTTCACAAATATCTTGCAAAATATTTTTCACATACTCCTTTTCATTGTTATTCCTAAGGACCTTGATCTTGTTCCCACATGCATTCTCAACCAGGGCTTTCCAAACTTTGAGAGTGTCAAAAAATTCAGATTTTAGTTTGAGAAAATATACCCAACATTACCTTGAGAAATCATCTATGAAGGTCAACACATACCTTGAATTTCCATAAGAGGGAGTGGGAATATTCCCAATATGATATGAATGCACCAATTCAAGTACTTGGATAACTCTCCTTGTGTTTCCTTTCTCATAGCTGCGCTCAACATGATTTCCCACTACACATCATTTGCATGTGCCATTTGAGAACTTGATATAAGGAAGCCCTCCCACCATGCCTTCTTTGCTCAATGCCTGGAGGTACCTGTAGTTGAGATGGCCATATCTCTCATGACACAACTTTATTTTCTCATTGGAATGTGACAGGAGCACATTTCCTTGAGAGTAGGGGAGGAAGTGAGAGAATTTGTACATTCTCGAATCATGTTCAACAAAACCCATTGCCACAAATTTTCCTGTATATATTTTCGCCATCTCTCTTGGATTCAAAAGTGTGTGTAAGTTGGTAAAATGAGAGTAGGTTCATTTCTAGATCAAGCACAAACAACACATTGCTGAGGTACCCATCTTCAATATCAATCCTACCAATCCCTTTGACTTGGATCTTTGAATCATCACCCATTAGAATGGATGGACCACTGTAAGGATATAGGGCCAAGAAGGAATATTACATGGAGGAAATGTTCCTAGAAGCTCCTGAATCTATGATGAAGGAGGAAGAGCTTGAATAACCCACAACCAAAGCATGGAACCTTGCTTTGTTTTCTAAGCTTGAACCACCATATTTCTTCCTTGCACCTTCTAGCAGGGGGATGTTTTTTCTTCTCAAGAAGGTGCACCATCATGTCTATGGTATTTTTCATGCATGCACTCTCTATATGCCACCCCTTGTGAGAATAAGTGCATTTGGTCTTATCTTGCTATTTCTTATCCATGTCCTTGGTAGGATTCGAACCTCCATCTAAATATTTGGGTTTCTCCTGCTTCTTCTTCTCTTGATGTTTTGAATCTATCGCTTTCTTCTTTCCTTTGGCTGGATTCAAAACACCTACAGTAAGGGCTTGATCCTTACTGGATTTGATGGTTCCCATTTGTACCAGCTTGTCTTTCTCTTATGTCAATGACTCCATGAAGTCTACTAGTGATGGGATCCTCCAATCTCGAGTAGTGAGCTTGCTAAAGTGCAATGTTGATGCGAACAAAGAATACTATGGCCCTAGATTTGAAAGTATTGACAAGATGAGTTGCTCCTCTTTCTTCTCTATGTCACACTGTTTTAGTTGAAGCACAACCAATTTGAACTTGGTGAATAAGTCTTGGATTGTCTCATAGTGAGATGGACTCGATGAGATTAGCTCATTTTCAAGTTGGTGACCTCTCATCTCATCAGTCTTCCCGAAGAATGCTTCAATATTTATCCATACTTCATTGGGAGTTGTCAGACTATCTACATGGAATATTAAGTCTCTTGAAATGCTGAGATAGAGCATTCCAAATGATTCATCAAGCCTATTGAAGTACTTTGATTTCTCCACAGCAGAGATGGGTTCAACTTCAGTCCCCATGGTGACTTTGTACAGGCATTTTGACCTCATTTGGATCACCATTTCACCCTTCCATTTGAAATAGTTGAATGGGTTTAGCAATACATGATTCTTCTCCATTTCTTCTTGCGTACTGAGTGACAAACTGTTGATTGTACCTGCAATGCAAACACTCAAATTTCTCTGGAAAATGCCCTAAACAGCAACTCAAACACCCTGGATTTGATTTGCATCTACAAAGAGATCTGATACCATGTTAGAATTGATTCATAGTAGGATATAGTATCCAAAGGTATTCTCATAATTAGATATTACACACAAATTATGCACAAAACAACAGAAAGAATGAAAATATCATACACAAATGTAGTCAATAACTAATATTATTATCACTTTCCAACATCTAAATATGTATGGATCGGGTTTATATTACATTAGGGAGAAATATTTAGTATTTGGAGTCCATCTAAATGCATACATGTGTCAGATTATGATTTGACCCTCAACCCCCCTAGGCGAACCAATCATCTCACTAACCATCCCAAATGGTCACAAATTCTAGTGTGAACATAGATGGAGCATACTAGAACATAAATGAATGCTTTCTAGGTGTGGGTGAGCACATGGGTGAGTGGGAGTGGCTCTAGGAGGTAATAAATTCCCAAGGAAGGCCCTAAACCACCACAAAGATGCACTAGCGCCCAAGGTCAAACATATTCCCTAAATCTAGGGATGGGGGAACGCACCAGGACTGATTTTTCATTAATGAGGGTGCATACCAGTCTGAATGATCAAAGTGGAGAGCCTTAACTATCATAATGATCAAAGTGGAGCACCTCAACTGCAGTAAATGATCAATTTTCCTAAGTCTAGACCATATGATATAGAATGAAGGCTAAAGAAATGTGTCCTAGATGAATTATCATTGTACTAAGGTGGATTATTTCTCTAAAAACATATGAAGACTCTTTAAATAAATATCTAAAAATTGAGTTCGATACGATTTTATAGTCGCACCTATCAATAGAAGATTAGAGGAAAAACTGGAAATCATGCAAAGATCTATTTGAGAGCTCACTGTGAGAAATAATGACTTGTGGTGTATGAATCACTTAACAGAGGGACATACTAAATATAATTGTTTAATGGAGAATTATAGAACGACAAATAACTATTGATTCAACCACACTAATTATTATTGTAATATATGTGAAGGATTTGAGCCCCACCCTACATTGGATTTCCCATACAATGCAAAGAACACCAAACATAAAGGGTATGATATTTGTCGGGACAATCAAAATAATACCACAGAATGTGTGCTAAACATGAAGAATAAATAAAAATACCAATCAAACTATTAATCTTAAACCATCGACCAAAATGACCAAAATGGTCAAGACTTAAAAAATATGACCAAAGAAACAATGGCTACAATAGACTAGGAAGATACAATAATAATCAAGGCAATCATCCTAGTGGTTGAAGAAATTCTAGATGCTTCATATTATTTAGTGAAGCACATCTAATTCTAGACTATCCTTGTAAGGTTAACATTGATCTTAGGTTTTGTACAAAAAGTGGTGTGGGTGATCATTCATTAGAAAATTTCCCCCTGTTGCTGCTACAACCGCTTCCCAAAAATTTTACATTTTTGGGGTCCCTCCTTACATTTTTTATCTTAAGCCTTCCTTAGGCAGGTTTTACTTCTTGAACATTTCATTCCACCACTTAGTTATTTCTTTCTGAGCCAGCAATGCTATTTGACTAAGTTAGAAAAAAAAACTCAGGTTTTTCTTCCGACACATCGGAAGAACTCAGTGATTTTGTCCGACACATCAGATCAATTCATCCAGTCTCAGTGATGCATCGAATCAACTCGGAAATTTTTTTCGACATTTCGGACGAACTCAATGAGTTATATTGACACGGTCGCAAATCACTAATGAGTTGCTTCCGAGTCTTTTGTGTTGAAGTTTTTTTATTGCCAAGTTTTGAAACCAAGTGAAGAGTTTATCGAAAGAATTCTCTAGTTTTCATCGATGTTTTTATCGAAATTTATCATTGACTTTTGTTGACGCTATCGGTGAAACTCGGATTTTGCAGCCGACACTATCGACAAAATTCATGTTTTGCAGCCAAAACTATCGACGAAACTCAGCTTTTGATGCCAACACTATCGGGAAAAGAACTCATTTTTCACCGCCGATGTGTCGGAATATTTCTATGAGTTGGCCAATGGTACTTGTATCGAAATAATTTTATGAGTTTCCCCGATGGTTCTTGTATCAAAAAAATTTGATGAGTTTCCGCCAATGGTGTCGGGGAAACTCAAGTTTTGTAGCCAACGCTGTCGCAAAAACTCGGATTTCATCGCCAATATATCGAAGAGTTTGGAGAAAACTGGCGACAAGGGTCAGTGGTACACAACAAATTTTCAAAGTTGGCGTCAAAATGACATTTTAACCCTATTACATTTATTTCTCCCAACCATCGGATTAATTACAATGTTGGCCATTTTTACATATAAATACGATGAGTTGTTTTTGGATTGTTACCGCTAACCCTGTTTTGGAGCGTATCGAATCACTGACGAAAATTTGGAGCCTTTGCACCACTATGCCCAGTACCATAAACGGTGATGAGATTACTCCGGGTCAAGTGCCCCGTGACCTGCATGTTGTGGAGCATGTCAAGAAATTAATTTGTGATGAAGGGAAGACCCTTTGCGATTTTAAACTCTGGGTATTTCTGCATTTTAGAGCCTTGGAATAGGTTTTTTTCTCAACCTATGTGTGGAAGAATGCATTGCCTACAATCTTACTTAGGGATGGTGCCATAGTGTAAAAAGTTTCTTGGGTGTAAACTAGAACTTGCAGTACCCTAGAATCTTCTCAGTTTTAGGTTTTTCTCTGGGTAGAAACCTTGAGACCTCATGATTACGATCTTAATGAACGAGAAGATGGAAGTAAAACTTGTGAACTCTGTGGACTTGGATAAAAGTAGTTAACATTTATACATTAAAAACATGTAGTGAAATGTTCAGCCTTCAGTATATTTACCTATCCAGAAACATGAAAAGGGATGTGTGACAACGGAGGTGTAACTCACAAAATAACACATACACACATGTTGATAAGTTTCCATTTAGTTTTTGTAAGCACACACCCTTACTACAAGTATAAAACGACCGAGCAACCTCTGGGGAGTAATCTCTCTCCACCTCACAAGACTGTTTCTGAGTGTCTAATAATGAAATGGTAAATACATCTCTGTTTTCTTCTATCATATTAGACATTGACTGCAATCTCATTTTTAAAGAACAATGATTCATATACTTAGTAACTTGGCCTCTCATTTCGTTCAATTCATGTTTGATGCAAATGCATGTTGTTTTTAAATTATTAGAGATAACCACGGTATTACTAAGACATCTCTCACTATGCTCATGTTTCAGTTACTACTCTCACCAAGAATAATTACCTCCCAAAGAACGGTTAGGAAATGATAAACTCACACCATGCCTAAGAAGAGCGGTAAGAAGAAGGATAAGTCCACTGAGGTTGATGCATATGTGGAGATTGTCTCCAGGATTGAGATCATATTTGAGGACAATAAACCCATCACAAGAGATGACCAGGAGTTTAAATGGGGGGAGATATATCAGATGATCAGAGACCAGAATTTCCATGATGCGGGTCTGGAAGATATGTCCTTATATGAAAATATAAGAAAATCAGGCATTACTAAGGAAGCTACACGCCCAGAGTTTTTCCCATGTATAGAAGTCATCGGCTCGATTTTACCCCAGACAAACCCCACCACGATGATTTTTTCCAATATAGAGTGGGAAAATTTTTCTTCTTTCACTCCAGCCTACATAACATCAACATGGAAATTGCCAAACCCATAGGTTATGATGACAGATGAGTGGGTTAACAAAGAGGATTTAGATATTTTTGGAATGTGCCAAAAGGATGATGATAGAAGGAAGACCACTGCACCAGAAAGAAACTGGCGAATACGATTCTGCAAGCTTACGCCCCCCTTACAGGGTCATAGCCTTAATATTGAATAGGATTTTTGGTCGGGCTAATGGGAGGTTGTATAAATTATGTTGGATCCAATTAATATACTATGTGGCATTTGAAGGCAAAATTTTCAATTGGGCAGATATTATATCAAGTAGATTTTCATCATGTGTAGCTGATTCATAGGTAGGGATGACTCAGAGAAGGTCAAAATACTACATGGCCTCTTACCCGATTGACTGCATCCTATGCAGACACCCATTCCCCAAGCTCGGTTGCACTTGGGAACACACCAAGACCCCCATTTATGCTCAATTCATGAGCTAGGGTTTTAATCCCTTTTATTTTTAATAGGATAGTATTTTCCTATGTTATTACCTTGTAATTATTGTTGTTGTATTCATTAATTATTATTCTATAGTTGTTCTCTATTTTAAGAATAATAATAATAATAATATTTACATTTGTACTACTATTATCTAAGTAGTACATCCATTCTTAAGTTTAGATAATAGTTATGACTGAAACAGTCTGTAATATTTACGTTAGTTTTATTTAATTTGTATCTGTGGATTACTTAGAATACAAAATTGAAAAACCTCCATACTTATCAGTGTTCTTTTATATGTACACTGTTCTACAAAATTATAATATAGTTTACAGTATTTTACTTAACTCTAAGTTACTTCTGTCCTTTAACTATTAAGCTCGGTAAGGACTACTGTAATCTTTATCATATTATTTGATTATAGTTCAATTGGATATAGTAAATATTAATTATTACTAAGGAAAAAGCTATTAGTAATATATTTATACCTATTATCAACATAAACTAGTTGATGAAACTAATTCTTCTATTTCTAAGTAAAAGTACAGTTTATATAAATAAAGACTGTGTAGAAAATAATTGCTAAAATTCATCTACTGATATCAGTCAGTACTATAAGTAAAATTCTATATTAACCTGCTATTTGCACAGTCTATTTCTAATGACATGTCTGCAAACAAATTAATAATCTTATAAAAAGCATCTATCTACTAAAAGGTAACATATCATTACTCTGAACATGAGTATTCAATTCATTACAATCCTATCATACTTTCTATACTTAAACAAACTACCTGTGCTAGAGTACGATCTAGATTACTCCATATGGGGAAAAACACAGGTAGGATTTATCTTTCATCCCGGTAAAGATTTAATCTAGAATAACTAAGAGGTTTAACACAGCATATCATAACATCATTCATTTACTAACCATACATAGAGATTAACTATAACACATGAATTGAAAGGAAAATGAAACCTGTCTTTTTAAGTTGGACGACAACGGAAATGGGAGGCCGTTCCTCCCTACCAACTCCTGGAGAGCGCTAAAAAAATGACTTCTCAGCACCCCCGAGCCTGTTCTGGTCTGCTTGGCTGGAACTAGGTGGAGCAATTAACAAAGTACCAATCCTGAGACTCAATACCAACTCTGCATATTGCAGTAAGATTTTTCAGCTGCAAAGCTGCACTAAATCAACTTCCTGCAGTTTACCCCTCAAACACCTTCCTTCAATTTTCCCTTTCCCAATAAATTCCTTGAAGTGCATTCACCTGAATGATTCTTCTCTTGGAATGAGCAGCCTCAACTCTCTACATTGGGCATTTTTAATAAGATTGCCTAGGTCTTTTTGGGTTAGTTGTCATTAATTGAGCCACCTGCTCTGATCCCACTTTCTTGGGGGATCATGACCCCAAATGTAGGGAAGTTGCCACCTGCAACATAGGAAGTGTTTGAGGATGCTGCCACTTGTATTTTTTCTCTCCACCTAGTTCCTTCCACCACTTGACCAGTAACACTCTTTTTAATACCTCTCCTAGGCTATTGTCTCCACTTTTATTTATTAAAAATTTAATATTCAGAATTACATTCCACATCCTTGACTCTGCTGAGTCATCGGTTTCCACTTAGCATTAAACTTAACATAATGTTTGGGAATAATATAAAAATAAAATAACATTATTTTACAAAATTGGGGCATGTGACAGCACCAGCAAGGGTAAATACAGCAACAGCACCATAGAGAAGGAGACGCAAAAGCAAAAAGAAGAGGCCTTGAAGCTACATTAGGAAGAGGCTGAAAGGAAACAAGCAGAAGAGGCTCAGAGATAGAAAGAAGAAGAAGACTTGTTAAAGGAAGAAGAAGCACAGAGAAAGCAAAAGGAAGTTGAGAAAGCTATTGAAGAATTAAAGAAGAAAGAGGAGGAGGTTAAGGACAGAGAAACTTTAGACCATGTCACTACCCAAGAAAACCCGATGGACCTTCCTACTTCTTCAAGTGGCATGATTACAAGAGAACATGTTCCTATTGTAGAACTTGGACTCATTCCTTTCACCCATCTAAGCATCACAAGGTGGCATGCTTAGACACCATATTTTTTTATAAGGAAAAGAAAACTATCGCCACAAGATTGAAGAAATGATTAAAGATTGATACCCAAGCTGACATAGTCACAGTGACGAAAAAACCCATTATGGAATGCACTAATCAAGACCTTAAATTCTTAGCCTCTGTAAGTATAGCATCTGCGCAAGCCAACATGATAATGTCGACAAGGTGATGGAAGATGTCGAACATCATAAAGAAAAGATGTTTAAAATTAAAGATACTTTATTTAAGGAAAGAGGGGAAGGCATGGAGCTGAAACAAAAGCACAAGGCCACCCTATCAGAAAAAGAAAGACTCCAGAGAGAGTACCAAGCTCTAGAAACATAGAAATCTGACTTAAAGGTACAAGTGATGATCATGGAGGGAGAAAAGAAATATTTTGAAGCTAAGATCTTGGAGTTGCAATCAAGAGAGTCAACAATCACAACAAATCAGGGAATTGAGAACCTAGGTAGAGGAGTTGGTAACCCACAAGGGATATCTTGAAGCTCAGCTTAAGGTAGCAAATGAGAGGCAGCTGGAAGTCACCCCTTTTTGTTCCCAGGCTTGCACAATCCATAGAAACATACACCAAGCTCAAATAAATCTTGTGGGTGAAATTCATAAGGTGAATACAGTAGAGACAAGAGTGAAGGAGATTGCAGAAAAATCTCTTAATTTCATAACAAGACTCATGAAGGTTTCTAAACAAGTTCAAAGCCAGTTGACTTGGGTAGAATCCAACTGGACATTTCCTGAACACTTGCCATAGAATACTGTCAGATGCTTGAAAATAGAAATGACTCTCTTGAAATTATATAGAAAGGCTTCGGCAAGATTGAGTTATGAAACTGAGAAGACCCTGGAAAAGTGTACAGGGTTCTATAAGAAGATGCACCAAGTTAATGAGAGATTCGAATTTCCTTTGGCTGCAAAGATCAATGATTTCCCAAACAAAGACCAGCTCATGACGTACCTACAGGATAGATTACACGAGGATGAACAGTATATCCAAAAGATGGAATTCATCAGTGAAGACGATGTTAAAACTTGGATTGCACAAGCTTCAGTCAGCAATTACATCTTGGAGGACTTGTTTAGAACCACTCCAGAAAAGGTCACGGGCGTGGAATCTCAGTTAGTCGTACACAAGGTGACAGTGCAAATGATGGAACCAATAAATTACCAGACTATCATTGAGGAATCAAATGCATGGGGGGAATATGTTCAAAGTTTGGTTGGGCCCACTTAAGGACTTTTTTCCTATTTTGTATTTTGTCATTTTTTGTAATTTATTATTTCTTTCTAAAGTAAAGCACTAAAGGACAAATTTTGGAATTCCTAAAGTCATGGAAGTCAAGGAGTCATTTTTAATTGTATTATAAATAGAGGTAGGAGGTAGCATTGAAGGGACTTTTCCCTGGCATAAGAAGGTTGGTTTATTTGTAAGAAGAGTTATTTTTTCTACTAATAAAAAAGGACAATTTTGTTGGGAAAGGACTGCATGGGTTTTTACATGGATTTTGTGGAATTTCAAATCTGGAATTAATTCTATTGAGTTTCTGTATAACTGTGAGATCATTCTAACTTTTATGAACTATTTCTTTAATGGTGAATGATTTTTCTTTTCATATAAAATTCTGTGTACAAATTGAGTAATGAATGCTTTCCTATTTCAAAGCTATCTTTGTTAATATTTCTGTTGTAACTATGTGTATGGAATTGAAACATTTATCTACAAGATTCACTATGAATAATTACAGTACATTATTCTCTTTCTTCTAAATTTGATCCCCAAGGAGATAGGATAGATTAGTTTAGAATAGACTAGAATATGATTAATTTGCTTAGATTTATATTTATAGAAGTGTTGGAGGAGCAAGAGTGGTAAGACAAGAGGTAAGAACCTACGCATCACTTGTGAGGATTTTGTTCATCAATCACCTGCACTTAGCTTAGGCACTTGCATTTCATTATTCAAAGAAAATTGCATAAACAGTGTATCGAGTCGTAATCGATAAAGAATTAATCAAATTTTTATTTACAGTAGTCGGGCCGCTAACCAGAGAGGTTCCTCATAACAAACAGTGAACGATCTAGTTGGGATCGATTACTAGGGAGAACCCCTACCGTCGGTACCTGGGAATTTTCCAGGCATCAACAATTTCTGGCGCTACAAGGATGACCACCAGTGCATGGCTGGTAGAGGAATTCCGTTTGCAAGAAACTATTCCACTGGAAATACATCTGAAACTACGTTTCCTGAATATTTCATTCATGAAGAACAAGAAAAGGTAAGTTCTGAAGAAGAAGGTTTAGAACATCTATACGTTGTCCGGTTCGAAGAAATATCACTTTCGAAGAAACAAAAGGTCTTACGTTAAGAAACTTGGAGGATTGAAAGCAATTCCTGCATTACCCAGAAGGCAGGCTCCCAAGAAAGCGATTTATTATACTCAAGATTCTATCCTTGTGGAAGATTTGGCAAAATTGGTGGATCTATCTATCCAAGAAATCATCCAACCTGTCACATGCCCCGATTTGCAAAAATAATTTAATGTTATTTGAGGAACATTGTGTTATATTTTATGCTAAGTTTGTAATTGATGACCCAGTGGAGCTAAGAATAATTAATGTAATTCATAATAGTTTATTTATAAATAAATAAATTATGAGACAACAGCTTAGGGAAGTTGTTAAAAGAGTGTTAAATGGTCACTTGGTGGAGGAGACTAGGTGGAGAGTACACTGACAAGTGGCAGCATCCTCAAACTAATTCCAACTGTTGCGAGTGGAAACTTCCCTATATTTGTGGTCATGATTCCCCAAGAAAGTGGAATTGGAGCAAGTGGCTCATTAAGTGAAAACTGACCCAAAATACCTAGGCATTTCTATAAAATTTCCCATTGAAGATAGTTGATGCTACTCATTCGGAGAGGTGATCATTCAGTATGAATGAATTTACTCATGAGAAATTCAATGGAGGGGATTACTGAAGTAAGTTTGAGGGGTTAACTGCTGAGACTGAACTTATTGCAGCTATTAGGCTGAAGTTCTTACTGCTGTGAGCATATTTGAATTACTGAGGTAATTGGACCAGTCAGGTGATAGAAGGTCTTAACGACATATCCTCCATCCAGTCCTCTACTAGGAGGACAAGGAAACAGGCTCGGGGGTCCTGAGGAAGTGCAGTCAAAGCTTTCTCCAGGAGTTGGTCAAGAGGAACAGCCTCCTTAATCTATTGTCGCCTCATCATTGACAAGTTCTATTTGTTTCATGTTATTATATTTATTTACTGTCTTCAGTAAAATGTTTACGAGTTTTCAATTACAGGCTTGTACGTATTTAATTAGGGTTTATGAACAAAGGAGTAACTGTGTATTGCTAGACTTAGTAGATTATGTTATAAATAGTAGTAAATATGCTAAATGAGAAATAAATAGAATTAGAATTCCATACTGTATTTTAGCACACCTGGCTTAGGCAGTACTCTAGTACAGTTGGGTGTTTAGGTAGATATGATGATTTTCATTTAACCTGAATGAAAAATGTAACTAAATTCTGCTATAGTTTGCTTATGATTTTATTCTATAAAGAAACAGTAAATACTTTATGTATTAAATGTATTTACTTCATACAAGAACTGAACATAGGTAAATAAAAACATTTAGTAATCATACTACTTATAGAACTATTTTTTATACTAGTATTATTTATAAAACACAAAACTTACAGTTTAATAAATAAACATAGGTATAGTAAACATACTATCATCTAGGATTTAGGTTAAGATAATTTTCAAAACAATCTTAAAACAATTGATTTCTAGATAATATATGTCTCTGATTTAAGACATAAGTTTCTACGGTAACCTAAATACAACTACCTAGGTTATTGAAAGATAAACGTAATCCTATTCTCAAGCTTGCCGTATTTACCCTAAATCTTCCTTTATAAGAATCAAAACAGCTATAAAAAAATCATTAAAGCAAAATATTAAAACAGAGCTAAGAATTTTCCAGGTAAAAATTTATTCTTTCCCGAACTGTAGGGTATACTTAAAAATTTACCCTTATGAGCCAAACAGAGTAATAACAATACTCTTAACACAGTAAAGATTTCCATAATTACAGTGCATTGTAAATCATTTTAATTGCATGATAAATAACTAAAATATTACAACAATAATTTGTTAAAAACAAAATTGATTAAGAAGCAATGGCTTATGGCCTTTAAAATTCAAAGTCGAGGCTCAGGCCTGTTAAAAACTGAACTATACAAAGTAAGTTTTATAGAACAGTAACTATACATCACGGATAGGTAAAAACCCTTAATCCTTTTATAATCCTGACTGATTAACAGTCTTCTCTTTTCTCTTAAAATCTATTTTAAAAACTAAAAAATAAACCAGACAAAGGTCGACAGCCTCGTAGGGCTTAGAGCTGAGCTCTATCAAGAGAAGAAAAAGAATTTTACATTGTTTAGGCCATAAAGTCAGAGACATAAAAACCATTCTTTTTATCACAACTACTATAGCCTTCTTCCTCCCTGCACAAAGTACCCTCTAAGGGTTTCAAACTCATACAAAACAAGCAAGCAAGAAACAACAAGCTAGCAAGTAAACCAAGGTCGTGCCTTTTCAACTGCAAAGAACCTAACTTCCAAGCAACACAAAAAATTGTAGGAAGAAACCCTCATTTGCAACTAGGGCTTACCATTTGAATGCTCAAGTGGAATGTTGAAGGAGGAGCTCGTTTCCACCCACTGAGCCGAGAGAAGGGCCTACGAATTAACAAACCTTATCATTACAAATCCTTTATAAAATTTGTAAAACCCTATATAAGAAAATTAATATAAAAATGAAATGAGGGTAAGTCTTTACCTGTTATAGTTTCGAGTTGAAGCTAAGGTGAAATGGCCACCTTAGGTCGTGTTGGCACCGTGCCAGAAGACAAGAAGACTTTGAGTCACCACTGCGAAGGAAAAACAAGAAAATCAATGCAACCGAATGAGAAATACTCCTACTCGAGATATTTCAATCAATTTGAAAGCTCAATACTTACACAGTCCTTGAGTCCTGAAGAAAAACCAATATCTACACTTGCTGTAAACTACATTAACCTTTAAAGACAAAAAACCACTCACGACCTCTATCAGACAGTCACAACGTTTGTTTTCTGAAGCAAGCTGTCAAAACTTGAAGCTGGTTACAGGTATCCAATGGCTGTGAGCTCTCAGCTCGGCCAACAAGATGGAGGAACCCTCGCTCTGCAAAACAAATGAGTAGGGTTTTGAGTTATAAGTCAGCCGGTGTGTGTATAAAACTATCCCATGTGTATTTCCAAATAATGTCTCCATCGTGGGTAGAGTTCCATAATCAGCGCTGCAGCAAGTGATTTACAATCAAACCATTGATCATTATAAACTATACTTTGTTTATGATTGCCAATAATATATATCATTTCCATGGAGATTAATGATACATAGGTTATAAAACATAATCTTAAGTTATGAAGTAACCCATAAGCCTTGTCATTTTTAAATAGATTCTTTTGCTAACTTCATGTGCCAAGACTTTGTATAAAGATATTTCAAGTCTACTAATCAACTTGCATGAGGATTTAGTCATAGCTAAGGGTGCTCTCAGATTTTAAAGTAAAAGATGCATATGAAAAGAATAAAGAGTACAATCCTTTTATAACATGAAAAGTATATAATGAAAAACCTAGCTTAAGGTAAAAATGGTATACATCTTTGGATGTAGGTCGTAGGAGTTTTAGAGTAACTATTTTCCAGCAAAAATAAGCTAGGATGATGGTTTAGGAATTTACGAAGTAGATCTTGTGTATGATTCATTTTAATGATGCTCAAGACTAGAATTCAATGTATGCTTCAACTAAGCAAAAGACTGAGTACTATGAATGCATCCTAGTTAAAATCCAGATCAAATTTGTTTTCAAAAGTATATGGTATTCTTGACTCAAACCAAATAGTAATTTGATTATCCTTCGACATAGTATCTGGAATGAATTTTATAACTATGCTGGTGTAGTTTGTTATACTTTTATTATGGAGTTGTAATGACAAAAAAATATTAACTTTACCTCCTTGAAGACAAGCAGCATAATAAAACATTTTCTAAGACTAGCATCTTAATCATGCTAGGGAAGTAGCTTCTCGACATGAATTTAAATAACACCCTACTGGATCTTATGATTACCTGCTAAACCTGTAAGGAACCAGCAGTCCAATTGAGTTAGCTGAACGTTAAGAAAGCCCTGATCACATACAAGAATTCTTACCTACTTGACAAAAGATAAACATCAGTATATTTAGCAACAACAAAATGCAAGTCCTTTTCTAACTCTGATAGAATTACAATTGTTAAGTCATTAATAGCACTAACACAAGTTTTCAAGATTACACATTTTAGTTTACAGGTTCTTTTAAAGAAGCAATCCCATGTTCTTTTATAAACTGTTTCATTTCCCGCTAACCTTTAGCAGGTACTTAGCTGCGACTATAGACATTTTATGTCACTTGAAAAAATTTAAATTTTTATGAATTTTTGGGATATTACACAACCTCTTGATCAGTTGGGATCAGAGTCTCCTATAGCTCAATCTGCACCACAAAATCCTCATTGATTTATGGCTACTGCTAATCAACCAGCATGGAGGGCCAAAACACCACTTAATCTGGATGCACCTTTGCATGATTTGCATGAACACCGAGACATGGTGCTATCGAATTTTTTCCCTGGAAAAGGAATTTCTGCAGAAGACCATTTGAAATTTGTTTATCTAGCTCTAGAAATTTTAAATGTTGAACATGAATATGTTGTATGCATATTTTTTCCTTATACTTTTGAGCATAAAGCATCTTTGTGTTTTTTTAGTCTACAATCCAATTCAATAACAAACTGGGACAAAGTTTGAAAGGGTATTTAAAATCAAATTCGGTAGTCAAAAAACCGTCGCTACCCTTATGAAAGAATTACTTTCTATGAAGATGGATAAGAAAGAAAAGGTTTAGTATTTCAACCAGAGGTTTACTACTCTTCTATGCCTATATCTTCTGCAATTGATGGACCCAAAAGTACTATCTTCTTCTCTGTCGAGATAAGAGCTCACTTGAACTGTCTTCCCTGATTGATGAAGAAATATTAGCTTGGCTTTCTCAACTAAGGAAGGCGGCTCAACTACGAAGGGAATGACTTGGTGGCTCTCCTGAGGTGTGAACATGCTCTGATTAGTTATCTAACCAGTTTTAGTGCTGCAAACAAAGAAGCTGAAGAATCTTTGGTAGAGTGTTATACTACAACACTGTATCCCCCTATAACAATGTTTGTGAAAAGAAGAGTCAAACTTACGTTGATAGAAAATTATGATGAATCCAATAGGGTGGAAGTCGGTCTTGAAAGTACAACAAAGCACACTTCAGAACCAGAAGTAAAATCAGTAGCTCGTAAAAAACATTTGTTGTTAACCATACCTAAGGAAGAACACGTGAACAAGTTGGAGAACGTAGTCAAAATAGTTCAGAAGTCATCAAATAAGATAGTAGACTTGGAAAAGGACAAGGGAGCTAGTACGTCCAGAAAGACATTTAAACCTTACTACAAGAAAAGGGAAGAAAGTGGACAGTCTCAACCACCTGTATATAATTCTGTTGTTTTGAATTTTAATGAGGTAGGCATGGACCATTTCTATACTTTCCATCAGGAGCATCATTCTGATAAAATATGCCCGCAATAGATAAACTCAATGAATTTAGTTATGAGTCAATTGTTAGATGCCCAAATGACAGAACCTAAGGTAGAAGAAGACCAAACCAATGAGTGAGAAGAAATGAATGAGGAAAGCACAATGGTGTTATGGGATTGGGCGCCCACATTAGGTCTGAACAAAGAAGAACCTACTAAGGAGATTCAAGTATCATCAGTTAATGTCACAACTAGAAGTAAAGGACCGATAGTAAATGAAAGTTTATAAATTCCTAAAATACAAAAGATAAAATAAAATATGAAGAAAATTCTTAGTATTACTCAAACAACACCTAAGTCTAATCCGGTAAACGTAAAAGAGACAAACCCATTAGTCAACAAACCTGTAAAGACCATGGTAAATAAAACAGAAAGCACCAAGAAAGGTTTGGTAGAACATGACATGGGGTATGATACTGTAGAAGACATTAAGAAAACAAAAGCAAACATTTCTCTATTTGAATTATGTAATTTTCCTTAGCAAGAAAATAAAATTCTGGAATCTTTTGATCCACAACCCATCAATAACCCATAAGCAATTGAATCTGATACTAAAATTAATGAAGCCAGCATTGGAGGAAAATCTAAATCTCAGACTTTTCCTTTTCTGTTATCATTTGAGATTCGTAATCATAATGTACATAATTGTTTGGTAGACTTTGGGGCCTCATCCAATGTTATGTCACTCTCTATATGTAAGAAGATTAATGGTCAACCACACCATCCCCTTGTTGGATCATTCAATTGGATAGGTCTATTGTTAAAGTGACAGGGGAAATGAAAGATGTGTCGATTCGGTGATATGTGAATCCTAGAGTTTTCCAATTCATAGATATCATGGTGGTAGACATACCGAAGGCTTATGTACTAATATTGAGTAGAGACTGGTCTACAAAACTGAATGGTTACTTTGCAACTAATTGGTCTCACATGTGGATTCGTTATAAAAATAGTCAAAATCATATTAAGATAGTGAGCGAACCGCATATGAAGCATAATGTAACTCAATTGGAAGGAAAGAATGAGTCGGTGAATGTCTTGTCTTCAGTTTTGGGAAAATATTTTTTAGAGCTTGAGCCGGGGAATTATCAAGCCAAAGAAGCCAGTTGTGAATCAGACACGTAGTCCGATCTCCTTCAATTTTCACGAACTGATGATATTGACTGTAATATAGTAAATTTAGTCACTAACATAGGAAGTGATACTAATCAGGTAGAATTAGAAGATAGGTTTTGGTTATTATATTTTGATGGGTCGAAAACACAAGAGGGATCAGGAGTTGGTTGTCTCCGGATTGACCCATAAAAGAATAAACAGTTTCTCTCCTATAGGAAAGATTTTGGATGCACAAACAATACTATTGAATATGAAACTCTAGTCCAGGGCCTGAAGAAAGCCATTGAACTTAATGTTAGAAATTTAAAAAATTTCGGTGATTATAAGATAGTAGTTAGGCAAGTTAGAGACACAATTCATTATTTATCACCGCACCTAAAATGTTATCAAGATTAAGTCTGGAATTTGATATCACATTTTATTGTTTTTAATATAAACTCAATTCCTAGATTACAAAATGTTGCAGCTGATTTTTTAGCTACTTCTGCTTCCAGGTTAGTGCCAACTAATAACAAGTGTTCTATTGAACTTATTTTCAAGCCATTAATAGATAATATTACAAATTTGACAGTGTTTGATGACGATGAACATATTATTGATTTTCTGACAAATTATGAAGCTTTCAAAGAGTCTGTAATCGATGAGGAAGAGCATCATGCAGATCTACGAAATGGAGATATAACCAAATGACATTTCATGCCCAAAGGAGTAAGGACACTTGAAGGAATTCTTGATTTACATAACAAATTCAGAAAACCATCCAATGTCAAAACCAACAGTTCATCCATGCAATATGAACTGATAAATTTGGGGATGGATGCTGAGCCCAAGTACATAAATTTGGGAAATTGTTGCTCGCTCGGACATATTAATTTGTTTCAGCAATATAAATATATATTTTCATGGACATATGAAGACCTAAAGACATATGACATGCGCATAATTCAACACATTATTCCTATTAAAATGAGTGTAAAACCATTCCAGCAACAACTAAGGAAAATGCATCCAAAGTCGGAACCTTTAATCCAAAATGAGGCAAAGAAGTTACTCGATGCAAAGATTTTTTCAAAGTCTGACATTCAAAATGGGTGAATAATTTAGTTCCAACAAGAAAGAAGTCAGGAGAAATAAGATTGTATGTTGACTTCTAAAATTTGAACAGAGCATCACATAAAGACAACTATCCAGTTCCACCGATGGAACAAATTCTCCAAATGGTGTTAGGATCAGAGTTTTTCTCCCCTCTAGATGGATTTTCATCCTATAATCAAGTGTTGGTGGCTGAACAAGATAGGATCAAGACTACATTTTGCACGAAGTGGGGAATGTTTTCTTATAGGAGAATTCCCTTTGGTCTCATAAATGTTGGAGCTACATTTTAGAGGGCCATGGATATCGCATTCTGAGGACTAATCGACCACTGTGTGGTGGTGTACTTAAACGATGTGACAATTTTTTCTAAGAAAAGAGAAGATCATGCTTTTCATTTAAAACAAATTTTAGATCGCTATAGAAAATATGGCATATCTTTAAATCCAAAGAAAAACATTTTCACAGTTCTAGAAGGAAAATTGTTGGGTCATATTATTTCAAAGAAGGGAATCTCCATAGACCCGGAGAGGATTGAAGTTATATCTCAGATTCTCTTACCCCATATTAAAAAATCTATGCAATCATTTATGGGTACAATAACTTTTGTTCGAATATTTGTACCGGGTTTTGCAGAAATTGTGAAACATTTGTAACAAATGGTGAAGAAAAGCATGCAATTAAAATGGACTGATGTTGAGAAGGTCACTTTTAAGGACATCAAAATAGTGATATCTCATGCACCTTCTCTAAGGAGTCCTAACTTTGAAAAAGATTTTATTATGTATACTTTTGCTTCAGACAACTCACCTGCAGCGATGCTCACATGGAAGGGAGAATTGGGAGATGAATACCCAATATCATTTATGAGCACCAGATTACAAGGGGCCGAATTGAATTACCCTGCTATAGACAAAAAATCATATGCAGTTTTCAAAGCAGTAAAACAATTCAGGCCTTATATTTTGAAAAACAGGATAAAAGTGATTGTTCCTCATTCAGATGTCAGGTCCCTCTTCGTACAGAAAGAATTGGGTGAGCGAAGAGGAAACTGGGTGACAGCACTACAAGAGTATGATTTAGAATTCAAGCCAACCACTATTATTAAAGTTCAAGGACTATGTAATTTTCTTGCAAAAGTTCATACTAATGAATATCCTGATTGGGAGAATGAAGCAGAGTTAAATATTATTGATGTATGTCCCATATTTACTACTCCTGAATCTTGGTACAAGGATCTAGTGCATTACCTCCAGCAAGGACATTTACCAGAGCATTGGAACTCTAAACAACGAAGGGAACTTGGTCTGAATTCATCCTCCTACTAGATAATCAATGGATTTATTTTCAGGAAAAACTACGATGGAGTGTTCCTGAGATGCCTCGAGCAAGAAGATGCTTCGAAAGTAGCTAAGGAATTGCATGATGGCCCTGTAGGAGGAAATTTCTCTGGAGATACTACCTCTCATAAGATCCTCGGAGCTAGCTATTATTGGCCAACGTTTTTCAAAGATGCTCATGCTTATGCCATAAAATGTGATGTGTGTCAAAGGAGTGGTGATAGATTATCAAAAGCAACTTGACCATTACAGCCTGTCATTATTTCAGAACCATTCGAACAATGGGTATAGATATCATTAGGGAAATCAATCTGAATTATTCACTACAACATCGATATATCCTCATAGCTATAGATTATTTCACAATATGGGTCGAATCGGTTCCGCTACGCAAAGTGAACGAATATGTGGTCATCAAATTTTTGCAAGAAAATATTATGACCAGGTTTGGGCTTCCAATTTCCCTTGTTTTTAATAATACATATTATTTCTCATCCAATAAGATAACTAAATTTTCTTGTGAAAAGGGAATCAAATTATATTATTCACCAAATTATTATCATCGGGGAAATGGGTTAGTAGAATCAACAAACAAAAATCTTATCAGAATTTTGAAGAAAACTATTATTGAAAATCAAAGAAACTAGCATGCAGCACTTCCCAATGCACTATGGGAAGATAGGTTCACCCCAAAAAATTCCTTAGGAGTGTCTCCTTATACTTTGGTTTATGGGAAAGAAGTTATTTTACCCCCGAACATTCTGCTTCCATCCTCTCAATTAGCTCAAGCCTCACGGGCATCCGGTAGTCAAATCTTACAAGCACGTATAAACACTCTTCTGAAACTTGAAGAATCCAGGAAGAAGTCTAAAGAGAGATTTAACCAACATAAATACATTGTCAAAAGGTGGTTTGATAAGCAAAAATCCAGGAAGGGGAATTTTGAAATAGGAGACTTGGTTTTAAAATGGGATCACCCGCATGATGAGAAGGGAAAACATACCAAATTTCAACATTTATGGGTTGGACCCTATTATATCGCTGAGAAGCTTGGCCCCTCAACTTATAAGTTGAAATATTTACAAGGGCGGGAAGAGAACCTTCCTATTAATGGCCTTGTTCTCAAACAATACTTCACGTAGTTCTTTTTCGAAATCATTTTGTACATAAATAAAACCTTTCTTTTCTTTTCTTGTTTTCTTTTTTGTTTGCTTTCTTTTTCATATTTACTTTAGTTTACATGATTTTTCCTAGAATAAACTAGCTCAATTTTTTACGCTTGGGGATATAGGAATCTGAATAATCAAAAAATGCTTTGAAATCCAAGAACTGCTTCTTGGAAGATATGTGCAAAATTTCGATCAAAGTTGAGATTCATTAATTAATAGACTACATAAAGGGAAGCTATTTCAAGAACACATTGAAGTCTTGTTTAAACCTTGTAAAATAACTAAGACTTATGAGGTCTAGAATACTATCTTGGGGCTCCATCCATCTTCACACTAATATATGTCCTAGGAATATAGCCTTGATAGACCCACGGAAAGGAAGCGAGACTGACATATGTGTGGCATTCAAAATAATCCAATGCTACAAAATGAAAGCCAAAAGGATTAAAGTAAAGAGTCAAAATTCCAAAATAGAAAATATACATCAAAGAAGATATGTTGAAGAAATAAATCAGTAGGTTAAAAGGATTGCTCGAAAAGGTTCTTCTCCGCCCGTGAGTTTGAAACAAGTTATCACTCACACAAAAGGGAATTATGGATGGAAGAACCCAAATCAATTTCCCAAAGTAAAAGAAGCAATCAAGGAAGACTCAAAAGATGAATGTAATTAAGCATCAAAAGAATCCAAATAGCATGGGAATGAGGAACAAATGAATACATATGTCTAACTTTGTTACAATCATGTGGTGTCATATCCGGCAGCAACCAAAAGATGGAGGTAAAATTAATCTCATATTTAGGCCCCAAGAGAGTTATCGGGACTTCTAATCCTAGTTACCCTACCCCGAAAGACTACAATCAATGTGATGCCCAAAATTTCACATCCCTGGAGAAGTATAGCTTCTTAAATAATCTTGAAGGATTGATCTGAAAACAAGATCTTTGCTACTCTATGACATTAACATGAATTGCATAAAGAGCATGAATGAAGCTCACAAATCCATAAGAAGAGAACCAAACAGCATAAACAATACGCACATAAAGACAACAAGTTGATAACGGAGTTCGTCCAGGATGGACTACGTCTCCGGGCCTGCTTCTCAATAAGAGGGCCGATCTATAATCTCAGCATAAGGAAAAATACATGTCAATGATACAATGATACCTTGGCGACAATGGTCAGGAAGAGAACCAATGCCCAAAACACAACAAGACTGCTTCCAGCAACTTCAAAGCCTGAAGACGGTGTAAAACGAGTATAAACACTCGTACCTTCCTCCTGCAGAGCTACGTAATCTCCCTTCTCTCCTTTAGCTACAAAGTCTCCACTCCAAAGCATGAGTGGCAAATGGAAACTAAGGGGGCTTATATATCCATGACTTGCCCCTCTTCACATTTTCCTCATGTTCTCTTTGGTTACAAAAAATTTGCCCAAGAAGGCATATGGTTCCAACTCCCCACACTTGATTAGGCCCTTCTTAAATTATGTAGTTGTGTTCTCCTTCTAATATTCCAACCATATAGTTGGTTATAGTTTAAAACTATACCAAATATAGGTTGAAACTCATTACATATTTTATAATGTTTAGAACCCACTTTAAAAGCCATAAATAGAGTTTTAAAAAACACATGTGTTAAAGAGTGGGCGCATCCCACGTGGTGGCTGTGCCAATGGGAGGAGGGGAGCGGTGATTGTAACCACCCTCCATTCGAATCTTGTGAAATACATGTGGCTCGTAGCAGCGACGTTGAATGGGATGGTCGGTACCCCATGGGCTAGGCCACGAGCTCCACGTGTCCTCCCTTATTTCTCCCCATAATATAATCTTTTAAGTTAAATACCATTTCTCCCGTGGGCTTTTAATATGCAGTGACGGTGGCTTAGAGGTGAATACTTTGGTGTACCTTTGGAGAGGTTAGGAGGTTGAGTCCTACGGACTTGGTAATACTTTTTCATAAACATGCATCAACCAACTGAGAGTTACCACATGTCTTAGCCTCATTGTTCCATGTCAACGCCTCGTCAGGTGCCTGTACTTTATGGATGCATCGTGTCACCCTGCCAGTGGTGCCATGTGGCACCCCCATTTTGCCAAATTTGCATGTTTCATCAATACAACAGAACGTGATAACTTCCTCATATGAAGTCTGTTTGAGGTGAAACAAACGCCGTTGGAATCATCTTAACGAGCCCTTCGATCTAGTGCTGGTTTTGCTGAGATTGGAGAACTTCAAAAATTTTGGCTTCTTGGAGCCTCCTGGATCATTCCTCCCCACTGAGAAGCTTTTGGCATCCAAAAGCCTTTACTAATCAACAGATAGGTGAGGGAATTTCTCCCTCACTTTCTCCTTCTTGATCCACTTGGCTTTGCTTGGATGAGTGCCTCTGATGCCCACTCAAAGATAATCAACATCACCTCTGCGAGAATTCCTTGTCCTTCTGTCCAAGATGACATATTCCTTTAGCTCATCCATGTACTCAGGAACAAATTCATCAACTGATGGCAATGAGACATTCTCCCTTTCATCCATGATCATGGGAGGCTCATAGAGTTTCAAGTTCTCCACATTCACCACTGAGTAGATCTGCATGTATGGCGGTAGCTCTAAGCGAAAAGCATTCGTCCCAATCTTCTCCAAGATGGTGAAGGGGCCATACCTAATAGGCTTGAGCTTCTTGCCTTCTCCTTTCATCCTCTCCTTGCTGATGTGAAGCCACACTTTATCTCCTACCTGAAACTGATGATCAACTCTATGCTTGTCATGGCGAGCCTTGTACTAGGCTTGACTCTTCTCCAACTGCTCTTCAACTGCTTGATGTACCTGTTGAACTCTCTGAATGAACCTGTGGGCTTTGTCTTCATCCTTGGAAGCACTTGAATCAACCTCTCTCCCATCATTCAAGTCCAATGGAGTCTTTGGAAAGTACCCAAAGCATGTCTCAAATGGCGAGCTCTAAGTGGAAGAATGCATAGCCCTGTTGTAGGTATGCTACACATACTGGATCTGCTCATCCCATAACTTAGGATGCTTGTTACAATAGCCTCGAAGAAAATGGACAACTGTCCTGTTGACTACCTCTGTCTGTCCGTTGGTCTGTGGATGGAAAGCGGTGCTCCTCTTCAGCTTGGTGTCCATCATACACCATAACTTTGTCCAAAACTCTCCAAGAAATCAGGAGTCCCGATCCGAAATAATGGACGTAGGAAGTCCAAAGTGAACCCATACATGTTGAAAGAAGAGAGAAGCAGCCTGCTCTGCAGTGACCTGCTTTTTACATGGCATAAGAATACACATCTTGCTAAACCTATCCACGACCACATACAAGTAGTCATGACCCCTCCTAGACATAGGAAAACCCCCCACAAAATCCATGGAAATGCTTTCCCAAGGATGGGAAGGAACAGGAAGTGCTGAGTACAGCCCCAAGTTTCTATTAGTGGGCTTACAAGTAGAGCACATCACACACCCCTTTACATATTTTGTTACAATGTCTTTCATGCAAGTCCAATACACAAGTCTTTGCAAATGAGCCAAAGTCTTACCTACCCCAAAATGCCCTGATACAAGAGAAGTATGAGCTTCTCGTATTACATGGACTCTTTCACTGATAGGAACACATAGCTTGCCCAAATGACAGAGCAACTTTCCCTGCAAATAGTAGTCTTCCACCTATGTGCCATTGGTTAGCTTCTCATAAATCTCCTTGAAATCATCATCAGTAGCATACTGCTCAATATAACTTTCATGGGATAAAGAAGCATTTTTCAAAACAATAGATGCAACAATAGGAGGTCTAGAGAGCATATCTGCCACTTTGTTACTAGTACCCTTCTTGTACTTGATCACTAGATGGAATTGTTGAAGGAATCCCATCCACCTGAAATGACGAGCTTGCTGGAGCTTAGTCTAGGCCTGGAGATACTGCAAGGGCTGATGATCGGTATGGATGATCGTCTCCTTACCCATCAAGTAGTGTTTCCACTTCTTTACACTTTGAACCAAAGCATACAAAGTCTTTGTCATAGGTGGGGTAGTTGATCACTGCTTGAGTAAAAGTCTCTGAATGGTGGCAAATAGGCTTGCGGTGCTGCATCAATACTGCCCCCATGGCATATCCACTGGCATCTGTCTCTATCTCAAATGGCTGTTGTAAATCAGGCAAGGCTAGGACTGGGGTGGTGCTAATCTTTCCCTTGAATGTGTCAAAGGCTTTCTGCTGCTTACCTCCCCACTGGAAGGATTTCTTCACACTTTTTAAGGCATGAAAAGGAGATGCTATGTATGAGAATTTCTGAATGAACCTCCTCCAATATTGAACAGCTCCTAAAAAGCTTCTCACTTCACTAGTGTTAGTAGGCCTAGGCCAATTGATAATTACATCAACTTTTGAAGGATCAATTTTTAAATTTCCACCTCCTACAATATGACCCAAGTAAACTAATGAAGTTTTGCCAAATTCACACTTTGACAATTTTACATACAATTTCTCCTTTTTCAAAGTATCTAATACTTGTTTTACATGCCCCACATGTGCTTCCCAAGTTTTGCTAAAGACCAAGATATCATCTAAGTATACAATGACAAAATCATCTAAGAATGGCTGAAAAAAATCATTCATTACCCGCATGAAGGTTGTAGGTGCATTGCAAAGCCCAAAGGGCATCACCAACCACTCAAATAGACCTTGCTTGGTCTTGAAGGCCGTCTTCCACACATCACTTTCTGCAATTCTGATCTGGTGGTAGCCACTGCGCAAATTGAACTTGGTAAAGAACACAGCATATTTCAACTGGTCGAGCAAGTCATCTATGTGAGGAAGTAGGTATCGATTCTTGATCGTGATCTTGTTGAGAGCACGATAGTCAACGCACATCCTCCATGTGCCATCTTTCTTCATCACCAACACAATCAGTGAACCACAAGGAGAGGAGCTGGGTCTGATCACTCCTTGGTCCAACAAGTCTTGAACCTGCTTCTCAATCTCTGCCATTTCAACTGCGGACAACCTGTACATGCCCAAATTAGGAAGAGGGGCATCCTGCTAGAGATGAATCTCATGTTGAATCTCCCTTTTGGGAGGAAAACCTGTAGGTTCTTGAAATATTTCATCATAGTTAGCCACAATATCAATCATAGCCTTTTTATGAGAAGGATCACAACCTTTGAAAGCATCGGATGCTTCAGCATCTTTTGCTCTCACAACCATGAGCATGTATCTCTTATTAGTGTTGATGAGTCTCTTCATCTGTCTTGCACTAACAAGAGTGGTGTTAGCCTTCATACTGTGAGCTCTCACGATGTACTCCACCCCATTTTTGGTGAGATGGTACTTGTTCTCGTGACAGAAGAATACTGCTTTTTGATCATACAAGTATGGGCTTCCCAATACGATACCGCAGATGTCAAGAGGAACAACATCTAAGTCCACCTCATTGATAAACTTTGAAGCAATAGCAAACCTTAACCTGCATTGCTTAGTCACCTGTAGCTTAGCATTATCACATACCCATCCAAGAGGGTAAGGCTTGGGGTGAGGTTTAGTCTGTATGCCCAACTTCTTAACAACTGATTTTGAGATCAAATTTACTTGAGAACCCAGATCAAATAATGTTTCAATCTTTGTATGCTTAGACACAACTCTGATGTGAAACAACTCACTTCTTCTTTTATCATTTTCTTTAGAAACATGAGTATAACTTGAACCAGTATGGGGAGTTTTGTTACCTTGCATTCCCACGGCTGTAATCCTGGTTTCGTCACCTGAGTCAGAACCCAAATCTCGTTGTGCTGTTGCAACGGTCTTTTTCTTCTTTTTGCCTCCATAATGCTTTGGCCTCTGTTCAGGATGCAAATTCCAACAACTTTTTTCATCATGCCCATCAGTGTCGCAATGTTTGCAATGGAGCTTTCCTCCTTCCTTCTTGGCAGTAGTTGTCTTCTTGCTCTTGTCTTTATTTTTGGACTTGTGGTTGTTGTTGGGCTTGAAAGGCTTCTTCGGATGGTCTTCTTGCAAATGTTTCCCCCTGCTCTCAAGATGAGTAGCCTGAACACTTGCTTCATCCACACTAGTAGGATTCAACAACAGCAAAGTATGGCGTAGATAATGATGAAGAGCACCAATGTACTTCAAAAGAGTGCCAAGAGAATCTAAAGAAATATTCAACTCTAAAGCTTTCTTTCTAAATTATTCAGTAAAATTCTGAACACTCTGACCCTTGCCTTGTCTAAAACTTTGCCAATCCATCATAGCCTTTTGAACATAACACAACAAATAAAATTGCTTACATAAAGCAGAAATGAAAGCAGACCATGATGAGAGAAGATTACCCCTTTGTTTGCTACCTTGTTGAAGCTTTCTTTCCCACCATACAAGTGCGGTGCCTATCAGCTGAAGTGAATCCAACTGAATCTTCACATATTCTTCTTTGATCTGCTGGACTCGACAATAGACCTCAATTTTCCTTATCCAATTGTTCAACTTCTCTGCATTCGCTTCCCCATTGAACATGGGAAAATCAAACTTCACATCGAGCTTCAATAAGGGCTTCTTTTGAGGCTCTTTGTGAGGAACCTTGGAATGCTAAGAATGAGATGAGGAAGAAGAACTTGTGCTTGTGCTTGAAGCTGAAGGTGAAGAGGGAGGCTCAGAAGGCTCTTCACCACCTCCTTCTTGGTTAACTGAAGCATTGCCTTCGTCCTTCACTTCTTTGTCTTCCTTCTTTACTTCACTGCCTTTTCTTTCTTTTGCCATCTGTTCTTCATAGTCTGCAAACAACTTGTCTACCTTGTCGGCCATCATGTAGAAGACCTTGTGAAAGTTTGCCTCCATCTCGATGAGGGCATCATTAGCATCCATCTTCCTTCTTCGGTGTGCATGTCCGATCTCGGAATTGTAAGGCTCTAATGTACCCTCACCATCTTGCAGTTTAGCCCTCAGGAGCATCCACACTCACAATCCAACGTCAAATAAACCTGCTCTGATACCACATGATCCGAAAACAAGATCTTTGCTACTCTATGACGTTAACATGAATTGCATAAAGAGCATGAATGAAGCTCACAAATCCATAAGAAGAGAACCAAACAGCATAGACAATACGAACATAAAGACAACAAGTTGATAACGGAGTTCATCCAGGATGGACTACGTCTCCGGGCCTGCTTCTCAATAGGAGGTTCGATCTATAATCTCAGCATAAGGAAAAATACATGGCAATGATACAATGATACCTTGGCGACAATGGTCAGGAAGAGAACCGATGCCCAAAACACAACAAGACTGCTTCCAGCAACTCCAAAGCCTGAAGACGGTGTAAAGTGAGTATAAACACTCATACCTTCCTCCTGCAGAGCTACGCAATCTCCCTTCCCTCCTTTAGCTACAAAGCCTCCACTCCAAAGCATGAGTGGCAAATGGAAACTAAGGGGGCTTATATAGCCATGACTTGCCCCTCGTCACATTTTCCTCATGTTCTCTTTGGTTACAACAAATTTTCCCAAGAAGGAATATGGTTCAATCTCCCCACACTTGGTTAGGCCCACACTTGATTAGGCCCTTCTTAAATTATGTAGTTGTGTTCTCCTTTTAATATTCCAACCATATAGTTGGTTATAGTTTAAAACTATACCAAATATAGGTTGAAACTCATTACATATGTTATAATGTTTAGAACCCACTTTAAAAGCCATAAACAAAGTTTTAAAAAACACATGTGTTAAAGAGTGGGCGCGTCCCATGTGGTGTCTATGCCAATGGGAGGAGGGGAGCGGTGATTGTAACCACCCTCCATTCGAATCTTGTGAAATACATGTGGTTCGTAGTAGCGGCGTTGAATGGGATGGTCAGTACCCCATGGGCTGGGCCATGAGCTCCACGTGTCCTCCCTTATTTCTCCCCATAATATAAGCTTTTAATTTAAATACCATTTCTCCCGTGGGCTTTTAATATGCAGTGACGGTGGCTTAGAGGTGAATACTTTGGCGTACCTTTGGAGAGGTTAGGAGGTCGAGTCCTACGGACTTGGTAATACTTTTGAATAAACATGCATCAACCAACCGGGAGTTGCCACATGTCTCAGCCTCATTGGTCCATGTCAACACCTCGCCAGGTGCCCATACTGTATGGATGCCACGTGTCACCCTGCTAGTGGTGCCACATGGCACCCCCATTTTGCCAAATTTGCCTGTTTCATCAATACAACAGAACGTGATAACTTTCTCATACGGAGTCCGTTTGAGGTGAAACGAATGCCGTTGGAATCGTCTCGATGAGCCCTTCGATCTGGTGCTAGTTTTGCTGAGATTGGAGGACTTCAAAAAAATTTCCTTCTTGGATCCTCCTGGATCAAGGATGCATTGAAGAAGTTGATGTGATCAAGCACCATGTAGCAGTTTTTTTTTCTGGAAAGATAATTTTTTCAAAGATATATGTTCACCAACTAGTCGCCAATTGTTGTTGCTGCAACCGCTTCCCCAAAATTTTACATTTTTTAGGGCCCCTCCTTACATTTTTTATCTTAAGCCTTCCTTAGACAAGTTTTACTTCTTTAAGATTTCATTCCACCACTTAGTTTTTTTCTTTTTGAGCCAGAAAAGTTATTTGACTAAGTTAAAAAAAACTTAGGTTTTTCTTTTGATACATCGAAAGAACTCAATGAGTTTGTCTGACACATCGAGTTAATTCATCCAGTATCGCTAACGCATCGGATCAACTAGGAAAGTTTTATCGACATTTCGGACAAAATCAATGAGTTATGCCAACATGGTCGCAGATCACTAGCAAGTTGCTTCTGATTCTTTTGTGTCGAATTTGTTTTATTTCCAAGTTTTGAAACCAAGTGAAGAGTTAATCAGAAGAATTATCCGAGTTTCACTGACGTTTTTATCGAAAGTTCTTGTTGAGTTTTGCTGACACTATCGACGAAACTCGGGTTTTACAGCCGACACTATCCGTGAAACTCATCTTTTGCAGCCGACATTATCCGTGAAACTCAGCTTTTGCAGCTGACACTATCAAGAAAAGAACTCATTTTTCACCATTGATGTGTTGGAAGATTTCTACGAGTTAGCCGATGGTTCTTGCATCGGAAAATTTTTACGAGTTTCTTCGACGGTTCTTGTATCGAAAAAATTTAATGAGTTTCCGCCGACAGTGTCGGAAAAACTCAAGTTTTGTAGCCGATGCTGTCGCGAAAATGTGGATTTCAACGCCGATATGTCGAAGAGTTTGGAGAAAACTGCCGACAGGGGTCGGCGTTACAATGAAAATTTTTAAATTTGGTGCCAATACAAAGTTTTAACCCTATTACATTTATTACTGCCAACCATTGGATTAATTACCATTTTGTCCATTTTTACATATAAATACGATGAGTTGTTTTGGATTGTTACCGCTAACCCCATTTTGGAGCGCATCAAATCACTGATGCACATTTGAAGCCTTTTCACCACTACGCCCAATACCATACCCATATCGACAGTTGACAGGTAGGCACATGAACCCATCCTTTTTTCATGTGTTCTTCTAGAAGCTTAAAAAAACTACATATTGATGGAGGTTTAAGGTTTCAAAAGTCACCACAGTTGGTTTTTCCTATCGCTTTTCGCGGCCTTTTTCTAATAAAAGCAATTCCAAAGCCCGTAGGGTTTTTAGTTACAGTGGTCCAACTGCTAGAGTCACCCTTCTTTTTTTTAAAGGAAACCCTTTGCCACACAACTACTTGTATGCCCCAAAACGCTTTCTCGATAGAGCGTAAAGGTTTTAAAACTCTTCTAACATGTTATTTCGGCAATTATGAAGTTTGTTTCAGCCTTTGCTGAGCAGTTTGGATTGGTTTTCCAAGCCATTTGTATAGTACTTTTGAACCTCAGAAATTTTGCAATGAGATTACTGTAGGTCGGGTGCCCCGCATCCTGCGTGTTGTGGAGCATGTTAGGAAATGAATTTGCGATGAACGGGAGACCCTTTGTGATTTCAAACTCTTGGTATTGTTGCGTTTTAGAGCCTTAGGATTGGTTTTCTTCTCAACCTGTGTGTGGAAGAATGCATTTCCTAAAATATTACTTAGGGATGGTGTCATTGTGTAAAACCTTTCTTGGGTGTAAACCAGAACTTGCAGTACCCTAGAGTCTTATCGGTTCTCTAGGTAGAAACCTCAATCCCTCATGATTCTAATTTTAATGAACAATAATATGGTACTAAAACTTGTGAACTTTGTGGACTTGGATAAAAGCAGTTAACATTTGTGCTTTAAAAAAAAGTAGTGAATTTTTCAACCTTCGGTATATTGACCTATTCAGAAACATGAAAAGGGATGTGTGACAACGGAGGTGTAACTCACAACACACATGTTGATAATTTTTCGTTTAGGTTTTGTAAGCACACACCCTTGCAGTAAGTATAAAATGACCGAGCAACCTCTCGGGAGTAATCTCTCTCCACCTCAAAAGACTATTTATGAGTGGCTAATAATGAAATGGTAAATACAACTCTGTTTTCTTCTATCATATTAGACATTGACTGCAATCTCATTTTTAAAGAACAATGATTCATATACTTAGTAACTTGGCCTCTCATTTCAGTTATTTCATGTTTGATACAAATGCATGTTGTTTTTAGATTATTAGAGATAACCACATTATTACCAAGACATCTCTCACTATGCTCATGTTTCAGTTGCTACTCTCACCAAGAAGAATTACCTCCCAAAGAACAATTAGGAAACGATAAACTCACACCATGCCTAAGAAGAACGATAAGCTTATCTTCCTCAAAGAGCCAGACTGCTTGTTGGATAATGCCATGAAATTTATTTGCGAATATGAGGATTACTATTTCTCTCAGGAAGGAAATTACCTGAGGATATATGGAGGCTACAAAGCCCCGTCACTGCTTCCCAAATATGCCATGGACTATGTAGTCCATAAAGAAGCAGTTAGGCAGTTATTCATAGATGGAGTAGGTAACTTCTTCTTTGACATGAAAAAGGCAGCATTCCCTCCACTGCCCTTTTGCATAGGAAGTTACAAATTCACTAAGGTCAAAAGCGCCTCTGAATTTGTAAAAGATTTGGAGAAGTTTCGCTTTGGGGAGAAGAGTTTCGGTAGAAATGACGTGGAAGGAAAAGTTGCATATCATTGTACGAATGTTGGAGTGTGTTATGAATACTCTCATCATTTCGCTAAGGATGAAGAGGTGTATATAAACTCCAGAAACATGACCGCAATGAGTAAACATTTCAAGAAGAAATGCATCACCAGCGGGGGTAAAGACAACAAAAACGCCACAGAGAAGCAATCATAGAAGCAGAAAGAAGAGGCCTTGAAGCTACAGCAAGAAGAGGCTAAAAGGAAACGACCAGAAGAGGCTTAGAGACAGAAAGAAGAAGAATACGATTTTAAGGAAGAAGAAGCACAGAGAAAGAAAAAGGAATCTGAGAAAGCAGCTAAAGAATTAAAGAAGAGATAGGAGGAGGATAAGGATAGATAAAATTTAGACTAGGACACTGCCCAAGACAACCCAATGGACCTTCCTACTTCATCAAGTGGCACAATTACAGGCTTCCACATTCCTCTTGCAAAACTTGGACTCATTCCTTTCACCCCATCTAAGCATCACACAATGGCATGCTTAGACACCATATTTTTTTATAAGGCAAAGAAAACTATTGTCAAAATATCGAAGAAACGATTAAAGATTGGCACCCAAGATGACGTAGTCACTGTGACAAAAAAATGGTTGTAGAACGCACTAATCAAGACCCTAAATTCTTAGACTCTGTAAGTATAGCATCCGTGCAAGCCAACGCCGATAATACCAACAAGTTGATGGAAGATGTTGAACATCATAAAGAAAAGATGTTTAAAATGAAAGATACTTTAGTTAAGGAAAGAGGGGAAGGCATAGAGCTGAAAAGAAAGCATGAGGCCACCCTATCAGAAAAATAAAAACTCCAGAGAGAGTACCAAGCTTTGGAAGCATAGAAATCTACCTTAGAGTTACAAGTGATGATCATGGAGGGAGAAAATAAATATTTTGAAGCTAAGATCTCGGAGCTAGAATCAAGGGAGTCAGAAACTCACCAAAAAATTGGGGGAATTGAGAACCCAAGTAGAGGAGTTGGTGACACAAAATGGATCTCTTGAAGCTCAGATTAAGGTAGAAAATGAGAGGTAGTTGAACATCACCCCTTTCCGTGCCTAGGCTTGCACAATTCGGAGAAACATACACCAAGATCAAATAAATCTTGCGGGTGAAATTCATAAGGTGAAGACAACAGAGACAAGAGTGAAGGAGATTGCAGTAGAATATTTTAATTTCATAACAAGACTCATGAAGGTTGCTAAACAAGTTCAAAGCCAGTTGACTTGGGTAGAATCCAACTCGACATTTTTTGAACACTTGCCACAGAATACTACTAGAGGCTTGAAAATAGAAATGGCTCTCATGGAATTCTGTAGAAAGGCTTCGGTAAGATTGAGTAATGAAACTGAAAAGACCCTGGAAAAGTGTATAGGGTTCTATAAGAAGATGTGCTAAGTTCATGAGATATTCCAACTTCCTTCGACTGCAAAGATCAATGATTTCCCAAACAAATACCATGTCGTGACGTATCTACAAGATAGATTACACGAGGATGAACAATATATTCAAAATATGGAAGTCATTAGTGAATATGATGTTAAAACTTGGATTTCACAAGCTTCGGTCAGTAATTACATCTTGGAAGACTTGTTTAGAACCACTCTAGAAAAGGTCACAGGTATGGAATCTCAGTTGGGCGTACATGAGGTGACATTGCAAATGATGGAACTGGTAAATTACCAGACTATCACTTAGGAAGCAGATGCATGGGGGGGATATGTTGCAATTTTGGTTGGGACCACTTAAGTACTTTTGGCTTATTCTGTATTTTGTCATTTTTTGTAATTTATTATTTCTTTCTAAAGCAAAGCACTGAAGGACAAAATTTTGGAAATCCTAAAGTTAGGGAAGTTGAGGAGTCATTTTTAATTGTATTATAAATAGAGGTAGGAGGCAGCATTGAAGGGACTTTTCCCTGGCATAAGAAGGTTGGTTTATTTGTAAGAAGAACTATATTTTCTACTAATAAAAAAGGACAATTTTGTTGGGAAAGGACTTCACAGGTTTTCACATGCATTGTGTGGAATTTCGAATCTGGAGTTACTTCTATTGAGTTTTTGTATAACTGTGAGATCGTTCTGACTTTTATGAACTATTTATTTAATGTTGAATGAATTTGTTTTTTGTATAAAATTCTGTGTACAAATTGAGTAATAAATGCTTTCTTATTTCAAAGATATCTTTGTTAATCTTTCTGCTGTAACTATGTGTATGGAATTGAAGCAGTTATCTGCAAGATTCAATATGAATAGTTACAGTACATTACTCTCTTTCTTATAAATTTTCTCCCCAAAGGAATAGGATAGATTAGTTTAGAATAGACTAGAATATGATTAATTTTCTTGGATTTAGATTTATATAAGTGATTGAGGAGCAAGAGTGGTAAGACAGAAGGTAAGAACCTATGCATCACTTGTGAGGCTTTTGTTCATAAATCACATGCATTTAGCTTAGGCACTTGCATTTCATTTATTCAAAGAAAATTACATAAACGGTGGATCGAGTTGTAACCGATAAAGACTTAATCAACTTTCGATTTACTATAGTCGGGACGCTGACCAAACGGGTTCCCCATAGAAAACGATGAATGATCTAGTTGGGATTGATTACTGGGGAGAACCCCTACCGTCGGTACCTGGGAAGTTTCCATTCATCAACACCCCCATAATACTTGAAAAAATAATCAATAAGAAAAATGTTAATCTATTTTTTTCGGTGTTCCCAAGCATAAGGATATCAATACTAAAAACTTGCATATCATTGCCAGACAAGGTACGAAGATTGGATGTGACAATCTGCACATCATCAAAATTCAAAGCAAAGAAAATAATCATCCCATTCCCAACAAGAAAAAAGAGACTTTTAATAATTCCACAAGGATATTTGAAGAATTAGCATCAGAAGAAGATATTCAAGAGTCCTAAAACAAAACACTTAACAAATTATCACAACTTCTCACAAAGGAAGATGTTGTTGCTCATCTAATTAATTTGATGCATATAATAAGAAGTAATATAGTGAATGATAGGAAATCTAAAAGTCTATGCCGAATAAATTAGAAAGATAAAATTGATATTGACTCGTTGGTAGACCTTGAAGTCGAAGAATATTGTATCCTACAATTCATCCTCAACTTTGGGTCTCAAGCAAACATAATGAAAAAAATTACTTGGGAAAGATTGCGACAACCACAATTATCTAAGGCATGCATTTACCTTAACCTTGTTGACCAAGGCCTTATTGAACCAATCGGAGTTGGGAAAAATGTCCATACTACAATAATGGGCACCTCCACACAAGTCAATTTTGAAGTAATTGATCCAAAGGAAGGTTCCAAATACTTCCCTACTCTAGTCGTTTGACCATGGGGAAGGAAAATGAAGGCCGCTATATCATTAGAATTATATAGAATAAAGATAAAAGGAGAAGGGGAAAAGGTCATTGTACCCATCTATCAGTCCCACATTAAACCTTGGGCTGAACCTGATGATAATGACGCAGATATAAGGCAATTATACCAAGTAATGCAGAAAAACAAAGACTCAGTCAGGCCTAATGAAAATAGGGAACTCCATTTGAGATATCCCATGTCAATTAGACAAAATTCAGATTCAAAAATTATATAGCTGGAAGATTGAAAATAATGAAGCCCAAGCATGAGAATGTTGGATGAATGAAGCCATTCCATGACAGTATATGTGAAAATGTTTTTCCATTTCAGTGATCCCAAAAGTGTTTGAAAAGAAAGTCAGGGAGTATCCAATTTCGATGTTGACCAAAAATGAACCAACCAATCTACCACCACTTCGGTATAAAGAACACAAGTCACCATCTAGTCACATTGATGAAGTTTCCAAAAATATGGGAGAGCAAGGATGACTACAAAGTCTAGTCAAAACCTTCATTGGATAAGCCACTCGATGGTAGCATCCACATCTCAACAACCATGAAATATTAAAAAAAATTGTAATTTTTAAATTTGTAATATTATATCTCCCTAGTCTCTTCGGGATGAAGATGAATTTTGGGGTGGGGGAGATGTTGGAGGAAACTTGTCGACGAGTTGACTAGGTTCTCTCAACCAACCACCTAGTGGTTGTCCTAGTCTAGTCAAGCCGGTTAAGCTAACTATCATGCAGTGAATAGTTGTAAATGTCTTAAGTGATTGTACATTGCATATATATATATAGGTTTTTGAGTCATTATGATACCAAAAATGATTATCCCCCATTGTATAGTATGCCATTTTGATATAATGTAATACTTGTTGGTGTGACCACTACTTCTTCATTCTCTTTATGTATGTATGTTTTTGTATTTGCTTATATGTTTATAACATACTACCAGTAACCACATGCAATCCCGTAGATTACAACCGTTGCTATCATGAACACATCATGCATCCTACAAATAAACAATACTTTCTTAATAATATAAATGTAGACTTGACTAAAAAGAGGTTTGAGTTCAAGTCTAGATTCATTAAAATTCAAACCCAAGGTGGAAAGTGTTGTTTTTTGAAAAAATGAAGCAAACATTTTCCGAACTTAGTAGTTATGCTCAACAATTTCTTATCTCTCGAGTGTAATTGTTTTGCAAAGTCAACTACTTAGAAGTTGAAAACTCTAGAAGACGAAGAATCTATAAAAATTGAAAGTCATGGAAGTCCAAAGTCTTAGGAGGTAGATGGAACGCCAGATACCCTTTCTTTTAAAACAAATAGAACTTTGTATGAATTGAGAGGGGTTCTCATTTTTGTAATGTCAAACTCATCTACTTAGAAGATGAAAAGTATAGAGGATGAAGAGTCTCAGAAAATGAGAAATTCATGGAGTCTAAGATTCTTGAAGATGGAAGGCCAAATGGATTTTCTTGTAAGATAAACAAAACTTTGTATGATGAGAGAAAGGTTCTCATTTTCTAAGAAAGTTATATTATAACAAGCAAGGAGGCATTGTTAGCATTTGATATCAATAAAGCTTTGCCAATATTCATGCATGCGAGCTATCTCTATTTCATGTGTGACTTCTATGGAACATTGTGAGAATATGTGAATGAACGTTTTCTTTGTTCATTTTCTTCTTATCTTATGCTTTGCTACCCTAGTTTTGAAACAAGGTTTTGGTTAAGAAAAGTATATAACTTGCATATCTACTCCATTTTCAAGGGGTGTGTGGATTAATAGTCATTGATTATTCATGCTTTTAATTCATGCAACATTTTATTTCAATTCTAGTTATTTAATTCCCTCTTAGTATTAGGATAGAATTTTAGGATTTTGCACTTTTGCAACAACAATGTAGGCATGGAAATAGGATGGAGGAGGTTTTCGTGAGAGGAACCAAGGTTTTAGGGTGCTAGAAGATGTGTATCCTATCCATTACTTCTATAAGGTTTCCGTTGCTAGGATAATGGCTTGTGTCAGGGATAAAGGATGTGGAGGAGAGGGCTCTAGTAGGGTATTGGGAAGATGAAGGTAGGTGAAAATTCAAGAATACTTTGCTATAAAGCAGATTATTTGCTTTTATTTTTGAAAATCATGTTGATAAGGAGGTGGTCTTCAATGGAGGGCCTTGGTCTTTTGGTCCATTGGGCTTGGTTCTATTACCATGGACTACTTACATTGATATTCAAATAATGCTATGGAGGAATATGATGATATGGTCTCATATTCTAGATTTGTTGCGTCATTTATAAAATCCCAAATTTTTGAAGTTGTAAGTGATAACCCTGGATCCTTTTGTGGTTTGGTTGAGGAATCTATAACACGTGAAGGTGTAACTCCACGGATCCTTAATAATACCACTTTATTAAGGGCTCTTCCAGAAAATATTTCTTGAGTGGGGTTATAAGTTGGTATCAAACTTTTGTTCACAATTTTGGAAAAGGTTTAAGGGCACTTGTTCTATGAGTGCTTTAAGGAATCATGGGGAAAGTGAATGCAACTTTAGTGATTTAAAAGTGAGAATTCTCAATCTAGTTCTAGTGGGGTGGAAAGCGATCAGAGGGAACCATCATATTAGGGATTTACTATGAATATTAGTTCTTCTAGAGTGCTTGGAGATGTGAATGCTCAAACTAAAGGTGAGTGGACCTCATTCCAAAGATAATATGGTGTCTAAGTAGAAGGAGGTCTCAAGAATGGTTTCAAAATATGGGGTGTTTCAACTGCACTTGGGAAATATCTTCTTCCCACTCTTCTCATGGATTAGTGGGTCCCTAATTATCAATGAATTCTACAAGAGTTAAGGTGGTGATGGGAGCACTTGATCCATTTCTAATGGGGTGGAAATTGTTGAAAGGGAACAATCAAATTAGGGGTTTTCTATGGATCTCGGTGTTTTAGGGGTGCTTGGGGAGATGGATGCTCAAATTGAAGATGAATGGGGCTTAGTTCAAATTAATAGGGTCTCGAAGCACAAGTGGGTCTTGGGAATGGTTTTGAAATAAGGGTTGTTCAACCACACTTGGAAAATAAGTTCGCTTCCCATGCTTCTCGAGGATTAGTGGGTCCCCAATGACCAATGGATTCTAAAAGAGTTAGGATGGTGTAGGTAAACTTGATTGTTGAGGAGAATGATCACTTAACGATCGTTAAGGTCGATGAGATCAGTCAATGTCATACTTCTGTAAAGGCCTTATTCACTGATTACACTCTTCCTATGTCTAAAGGAGAGTAGTTAGTGGTTGATTTATGTCCTTGTTCGATGATTAGTCTTGTCACGTCCCCACCCCTCTAATCAGCGGAGAGGACGCGACGAACATAGCTGCTAGCTATCTAATCTGGGAAATCTAGCCTCATAAACATGATATAAAAATGCCTTGGAAATAAACATACACAGTTGCATAAACATTCAATATACATATGCATATATCTAATTCATGTAAACATACAGCAAAAGAAAATACATGCCATCATACGTCCACAGCATATAAGCACTCATCATGTTCATTCATAAAATATTATAGTTGCAAGGACTTAAGCACAATAATACTTATCTTCAGGAAATCTTGTCCCACAACCAGCTATGTCGTTGCAACGTTCCACCCAACCATAGGTCAGTGTGCTCAACAATCTTTCAACAACACTGCCACCCCCGAGATGGGCATGATTCCACAAGGAGTAACGAGAAACTAGCAGGCTCACACGTAGCCAAGGATACACCACAATACATGTCCAATCCAACAGAGTTGGGTTTATCAAGCTATCAAGAGCTGGAAATAGTGGCTACTAAGATAGTGGGATCAATAAATAGCTAAGGACACCTGCACCAGAGCTAGTCTGACTTCTAGGACATCCACACACACCCAACACAAGGAATCATCTCCTTCTCTACTGCATAGTCCTTCAGGCCATGAGTTCCCTTCCAGTGCTATTCAGGGAGTGTAGAGAAGAAAGCCAGCCCTCTAGCTCTGTCTATGAGCCTGCACACACTAGGTTTATCAAGCAAGCCCAAATCCCATTTCCACTCCCAATTCAATACAGGCCAAATCCAAAAGGTGCATCGATAACACAATATGATTTATGGGTTTGAGGAAGAACAGTTTGGGCAACGAAAATGAATTGCCAAAATGGGTAAAACAGTTCCCTAATAACAATTCGATTTCCAAGGACGTTTTGGCCCTAACGTGGCCAAAACGGACTCAACAACACCCAAAATCGTGGGTCTCTTCTTCCCCTTACTGAGCATTTCCAGAAAACGATTTCCATCTTGGAAACAATGGGGAAAATGCAGCAAAAATGTGGGGAAGGAAACTCAGCAACTGATAATCACCAAAAACGATTTCCCAACCTGAACAAAATGAGGTAACAACAAAAAACATGAATGGTTTCACCCACAGGAAGTTATGAATGCCTAAGAGAGCTCACGTCCAGGAAAAATGGTGAGGAAAACATGGAAACATCAAATCATGGTAGAATGGCATACGTTTTTGGGTTTTTTTACTTGCCCAAGGAGTCAAAACACATATTCCAAAAACTAATGGCTTCTCCAATTCAAATTTGGGTCGGCATACCTTGCCCATCCCATGAAATAACCAATTCAACCAACTTCTTGCAGTAATAGATGATTGGGTGAATAAGACAAGAAAGGTAGCTGACAGTTTGATGGGTTCTCCCTTTGACATTTGGATTTTCTCCATTGGCCCCAAAGGTTAAATATTTCCCCCCCTTATCCTTAGGAAATCATGCCCCTTCTCATTATGGTTGCATTGACATAGCTAGTTGTGGGTATTTTAATTTTAATGCATATGTACATGGTGTCCATAATTATAACATGCTTGGCTAGCACAAAATACCATCGGCATCGATTTTAATCACTGAAACATGAAACGATAAATCAATGGTGGGGATTTTTCCCTTAGCTCCACACCATGATTAATTGCAATATATACATCATATACATTTAATGGAAACGGGGTCAAAACCGGGGTGTTACAAGTCTCTATGGGGACAATTCCATTTGAGGATCAATGAGGTCAATACCCTTATTCTCTATTCGAAAGTTTGATATTTTAAGCTCAGGTATCGATTCATTGATCAACAATGCTCTTAGAGAATTGTCCCAAATGGCGAAGAATGATTTTTCTTTTTCGAAGGTTTCCATGAGGGCCAACAATTCGATAGTATCATAGTTCTTGAGTTTTTGGATGCAGGGGTTAGGTTTCCAATGACAGAAATTAAGCCTCATGACCAGTCCCCTATCTGTATTTTTCTTCAAGTGTCCTTCTGCTAGCTCTTAAATCGTCAACCTTAAACACATCAAGAACACAGGGCCACTTCTCAAAACAAAAAATGGAGTTGACTGGTTATTTGATCTTTTCATTGTCTAGATCTTGCACTCAAATCTTTAAGAAGCAAGATCAATTAAAGTAGTAGTTGTGTTGGACAATATATCTTTCCCTCTCTCTTTGTGGTGAGAGACTTTAGTCCAAAGTTTGATATTTTAAGCCCAGGTATCGATTCATTGATCAACAACACCTTGGAGAATCGTCCCAAATGGCGGAGAATGATTTTTATTTTTCGAAGGTTTCCATAAGGGCCAACAATTCGATAGTATCATAGTTCTTGAATTTTTGGATGCAAGGGTTAGGTTTCCAACAACGAAAGGTAAGCATCACGACCAGTCCCCTATCCTTATTCTTCTTCAAGTGTCCTTTTGCTAGCTCTTAAATCGTCAACCTTAAACACATCAAGAACGCAGGGCCACTTTTCGAAACAAAAAATGGACTCAACTAATTATTTGAGCTTTTCATTGTCTAGATCTTGCACTCAAAGCTGTAAGAGGCAAGGTCGATTAAAGTAGTAGTTGTATTGGAAAAGATATCTTGCCCTCTCTCTTTGTGGTGAGAGACTCCAGTCCAAATTTTGATATTTCAAGCTCAGGTATCGATTCATTGATCAACAGTGCTCTTGGAGAATCGTCCCAAATGGCGGAGAATGATTTTTCTTTTTCGAAGGTTTCCATAAGGGCCAACAATTTGATAGTATCATAGTTCTCGAGTTTTTGGATGCAGGGGGTAGGTTTAGGTTTCCAACGACAAAAGGTAAGCCTCACGACCAATCCCCTATCCTTATTCTTCTTCAAGTGTCCTTATGCTAGCTCTTAAATCGTCAACCTTAAACACTTCAAGAACACAGGGCCACTTCTCGAAACAAAAAATGGACTCAATTTTTTATTTGAGCTTTTCATTGTCTAGATCTTGCACTCAAAGCTCTAATAGGCAAGATCGATTAAAGTAGTAGTTGTATTAGACAAGATATCTTTCCCTCTCTTTATGGTGAGAGAAACTTGAATGGTTTTTACTTTTTTGGACAATAATTCTTTTAACTTATCAAAATCTTTTTAGTTTAGTGATTTTCCTAAATTGTTTTACTATGGAACCACTCAATAAATAACAATAATTTGGTTGATCATCTCTATGCTCACGAGCCCTGGTCGGACGTTTGGAGTATGCCAGAATGAATAAGGCTGATTGGGTTGACTGGGCTAATACATTTTGGAAGCCGTTGATTAACTATATCCCGACCATAAGTCTGTTATCGCGGGGATGGATCGTTTTTGTTTTCCTTGAAGAAAAACACTGTCAGCGCATCTTGGATGGGATATGGAGAATAGGCAAGGGCTCTCTGGTCCTTAACCGTTGGCACAGTGGTTTTGACCCTCTCAGAGAGCGCATTACTAAGAGACATTTGTGGACCCTGCTCCCCCAGCTTCCTTTCCCGCTCTGGAACAAGAAGGTTCTTGAAGGTATTGCAAATTCTATTGGTCGATTTGTGGATGTAGATCCGGACTTCCACCTTGCATATGATAAGAGGATGGCTCGTGTCTTGGTTGAACTCGATGTCTCACGAGGGCTGCCGGCAGAGGTGGAAATACTCTGTGGGGAACGACTTCTCATCCAGAGGTTGGATTACCTGCGTGTACCTTTTAGATGTAATTTCTGTTTTGAAATTGGACATCTTCGGAAAAATTGTCAAACTTTCCAGCAGAAGGGGTCTGATTCGGGTTCTGAAGAAGATCATGTTGACAGTGCTCGCTTTCTCAACACTATGGAGGGTGCCCCACCAGGTAACAATTATCATTCTCCCTTTCCCACTGATTATGTTTCAGAAGAGTATGTGGGTGAAGTTGAGGGTTTGATAATGTCTCATAGAAAAGTTTCTATCCCTGCTCCCTCTTGTGATCCTTGTGACCACTCTTGTCCTACTCTGCAGCCAAGGATAGAGGTTTCTTCGGACTCTGTACCTTTACAGGACTCTTTATCCCCTGCTCCCTCTTGTGATCCATGTGACCATTCTTGTCCTACTCTGCAGCCAAGGATAGAGTTTTCTTCGGATATTGTACCTATACAGGACTCTTTATCACCGGACACCTGTCATAGGGATCAGTCTTCGGGGGATTCTCTGGCCCCACATTACATTTCAAATGATACCCCATTACGGTCTGATCCACCAGTCTCGATTCCTGATGTTCCCCAGCTGTCATCCTTAGTGGACTTTCCTCCCCTGACCTCGCACAGGTCTCCTCCTTCATCACCTCATCCTCCTCAGAGTCCTACTTCTTCCCCTTCTTTTATTGACCCGACCCTTAAGCAAACCCTTACTATTTTTACTGCGGTTACCCCGACATCCCCCTCTACCATTCCCATAAACTCTGTTAGGTTTGAGAACGTTACCATCAGGAAGAAAAGAGGACATAAAGTCAAATCACAAGTTGATCTCTCTTCTGCTTCTCCACCTTATATACCACTTTCTGTGCGTCTTGATAATGCTGTTAGCAGTTTTTCTTCTAGGGGACTTAGAGCACCGTCTCCCCATAAAGGTTCCCCATGAAGATTATTTCCTTCAATGTACGTGGCCTTGGAGGCAAGGCAAAATCTCTGTGCCTCCGAACCCTTTTCACCTCTCTCAAGCCTGATGTTATACTTCTTCAAGAAACGATGTGCAGTTCTTTACCAGCTCTGTTGGCCTTTTCCAAGATCCTCCCCTCCTGGGAATTTTGTGCGGTCGATGCTTTGGGACTTTCTGGTGGTCTTTTAACGGCTTGGAATCCTCGGGTGGTTAGATGTAAAGCCTTCAGAATCTGTGCGGGTCTCCTTATCCAGGCGTCTTTTAGGGGATTACCCTATCCCATTTCGATTCTGAATGTGTATGGGCCTTACAAAGATCGTGGTACTTTCTGGGATAATGCTTTTGATAGTGGGTTTTTGGGAGCTCATGACCTGATTTTGGGAGGAGACCTTAACCTGACATTAAACTCCTCAGAGATTTGGGGTACCAAATCATGCTCTGACCCTCTCTCCAGTTATTTTAAAGGCCTGTTCGACTCTCTGGAGCTCTTGGACATTGCTCCTCCCTGTGCAGGCCCTACTTGGCGTAATGGCCGAGCGGACTCTGAAGGGATCAGCAAAAGATTGGATCGGTTCTTAATCTCGGGTCACCTCCTTCCTTCCTTGGGCTTATATAGGGTCTGGACCCATTGCTCAGATATATCTGATCATTACCCTATCATTTTGGAGTGGAACAAACACAATTCTTCACATAACTATCCCTTCAAATTCAATAGATCGTGGCTGGATGATTCTGGTTTTACGGATTGGGTCAACCCTCTCTGGTCTAGTCTTATTAAGCATGATCCTTCTTCTGACCTGGACTCTCTCCTGTGGAAACTGCAGACCCTTAAGAAGAAAACCAAAGGATGGATCAAAGACAGACAATCACAGATTGACATTGATTTATCCCACATTGAGGCTTCCATTTCCTCCCTCCTTTCCGGCTCATCCTTTGGTTTACTCATCGCGGAGGATCTAGTACTTCTGGATCACTTAAGATCTGAGAAGAAAAAGATTCTGAACCATACCCTTCTTACCTGGCAATTAAAAAGTCGTACAAAATGGGATCTTGAGGGGGATGCGAACACTAAATATTTTCATCTTTTGGCCTCTGGTCGGCGCAATCAGAATTCCATCTGGGCATTAGCAGATGAGAATGGTATCCTTTATGAAGATGAACAAGCACTCAAGTCCCTAGGTCAATCTCATTTCTCTTATATCTTTAAAGATGATGGGGGTACTAATCTTTGTCAGCAACTAAAGGTCATACAACTTTTCCCTAGAATGATCTCTGATGAGGATGCTCACAAACTTAAATGTCTAGTGGTTTTAGGTGAAATTGAACATGCCCTTAAATCATTTAAAAAGGATAGAAGTCCGGGACCGGACGGTTGGCCTGTTGAGTTTTACATATACTTTTTTGACCTACTTGCTAAGGAGCTCTTATCTGCTGTTGACTCCACTAGGGTCTCTGGCATTATTCCTTCTTCCCTAAACTCCACATTCATTGCTCTTATACCTAAGAGGGATAAGCCACAAACTTTTTCTGACTTCCGTCCGATTTCTTTGTGTAATCTCCTATACAAGTTAATTTCAAAGGTCATAGCTGTCAGAATCAAACCCTCTCTGGACAATGGGATCTCACAGGAACAATTTGGGTTCCTTAAGAACAGGCAGATTACTGAACCTATTGGTGTAGTCCAGGAATCCCTCCACTCTATCAAAACAAAAAATCTCAGTACTTTTATCCTCAAACTTGATTTGGTAAAAGCATTTGATAGAGTCAACTGGACTTATATTCGCCTCATTCTCATACAAATAGGTGTTCCTCTCCAGACGGTTAACTGGATCATGGGTTGTCTCACATCGGCTACTTTTGCTGTTTTAATAAATGGTACACCCTCAAACTTTTTTCCTGCGTCTCGTGGTCTTCGTCAGGGGTGCCCTCTCTCTCCCCTACTCTTCATCCTGGTAATTGAGGGACTTAGTCTTCTTATAGTTGATGCTCGCAGGAATGGCCTTATCAGAGGAATTCAGATCTCCTCCTCACTAGCCCTTACACATCTGATGTTTGTGGATGACGTTATACTTTTGGGAGAAGGAACCCTGCAGGAATGGGCTACTTTTGAAGTGATCCTGGACACTTTTTGCAAAGCATCTGGGATGTTAATAAGCATGGACAAATCTGTCATTATTTATAATAATATTCCTAATACTGAACTCCTCACTCTGACCAGATTGATCCCTTACAAACAGCTCCCCCTTTTATCAGGCTTCAACTACCTTGGCTATTATATTAAACCTCTGGGATATAGAACCCGGGATTGGGATTGGCTGATAAAAAAATTTGAGAAGAAAATCAGTCTCTGGACACATAAACTCCTCTCTTTAGGAGGTAGATTGATATTGGTGCAGTCTGTACTCTCTAGTATTCCTGTATACTGGATGGGGCTTGCTCCCATCCCGGCATCGACCCTGCAGAAACTTAAAAGTATTACTTTTGCTTTTTTATGGGGCTCTTCAGATACAAATCGCCGGTATCACCTAGCTTGCTGGTCAGATCTCTCTTGGCCAAAAAAATATGATGGATGGGGGATCAAAAATTTCTTTTGGTTCAGTATATCATTAAGACTCAAGACTTTCTGGGGAGTTCTCTTTAAGGACAGTCTTTGGCATCGTGTAATTATTACAAAATACTTGAAGAAGGTTTCTGTGATTGAATGGCTACGGGATAAAAAATTTAGTACCCGTGGAGTATCTGAATTTTGGAGAGGTTTTATTCAGACTGTTCCTTGGCTTGGTAGATACACGGCTTGGTAGGTTGGAGATGGTAAAGGTATACTGGTGGGTGTTGATCCAATTATTGGTAATTCTCATACTTACATTCTACCTGAGGGTCTGAGATCATATCTTACAGACTTGGATATTAACACTCTCGCCCAGGCAAGAAATACTTTGACAGATGTGCAGGGTTACTGGTATACTGCAGAGGAATTATTATTAGAGGGTGAATGGAAAACTGCCTGGACTTCATATACTCGGGCACTTGATCTTAATGGTATCAAACTTACAGAGGTATCTGATGCTTTGATGTGGGAGTACAATAAGAAGGATGGTCATGTATCGGCCAGCAGCGCATATGATTGTATTGTGGATTTTTACAGGCCTGCAGGGGGGAAGAAAACTCCTTTATCGCTGTGGCATTGCTCTCTGCCACGGAAAATTGGTTGTTTCATTTGGTTGATGAAAAAAAATCGGATACTGAAATGGGATAATCTTCAAAGGAAAGGCAAACAAGGTGCTGGTATTTGTATTTTATGTTTGAAGGATGAGGAATCTGTACACCATCTCTTCACGCGTTGTCCAATATGGAACAGCATCAGAGAATTAATATGTGATCTACTTCAGATTAATTTTCCTCCAATAACTTCCTCCATAGCTGATTTTTTGGATTCTTGGATCACTAAATATCCTAGTGGATCTGATTATAGATATATACCACATCATTTGTGCTGGATTATCTGGAAATCGCGAAATAAAACCATTTTTGAAGATAAATGCATTTCTGTACTGGGTATTTTCCATCAGTTTTTGAATGCTGTTAAATTGTCACCTGCACGACCAATTACAAAGGAGAAAAAAAGTAAGAAAATTAGACAGATTGGGCAAGCCCCTGTAATGATTTATCCTTGTGGCTACTTTGATGGTGCTTCCATTACCTCATCAGCGGGAGTTGGTTTCTGTCTATTCCTAAAGGAGAATCACCATCTGGATTTCGCAATTGGGATTGGAGGTGGCACCAATACGAAGGCTGAACTTTTGGGTCTTTGGGCCCTATTGAAATCTTCCCAAATGATGAGAATTCCATTGGTCAAAATATATGGTGATTCACAAATCATCATAAACTGGGCCAAAGGAGTCAATATTCTCACCCCACCAGACCTACTTCACTGGTGTCGGGAAACAAAAAAGCTTATCACAAGCTTTCAGGATCTTACATTTTGCCACATCTATCGTGAACACAACCGGAAGGCGGACAGTTTATCAAAAACAGCTCTCTCACTAGTTCCTGGTTAGGCTGTTTTTCGGAATATTTTGATGTTAAATTAGTTAGTAACAACTCATTTCAGTTTTTTTGAGTTCTGGCTACAGATAGGAGCAGTATCTTCTGTTTTTGCTCCAACTGTGAAGCTCTTTTGATATGCAGATCTGTCCCTATTGGTTCACGATAGATTGGGCCGACTGTACTAGATCACATATGATGAGAAAAATTTCTGATGGGAACACTTTATATTGTCGCCAACCCCTGGCAGAATCTAGATGGTCTTTCTCCTTTTTGAAAGGACTTGTTACTGTAACAGTTTAGTGATGTAGCCCTTTTGGGCGGGTATATTACAATGCCCTTTGATTCTTTTTAATAAGAATAACAAGGTCACTCTTTTTTCCTCCTGAAAAAAAAAACAATAATTTGGTTGATAGCATTTTTAATGAAATGAAAAATCATCATCTTCTACTTTCAAATTGTATATAAACCCACAAGGTTGAGATGTTTTATAATGATATGGTTTATAAACTCTTGAAAGACCAAGTATTTTTTATTTTTTACTTTTCAAAAGTTTATCCATTAGTCAACCCCAAAAAAACAAATACCCCAAAGAAATTTGACATTTTGATTTTAAAAATAAAAATCATAAAACCTTTAAAATAAATCCAACACCCAAAGGACCGTTAATAGAGATGAAAATGACGGCGTGAAAAAAATCGTGTATGCGTTGGACGAGTACCGCAAACCAACGCCATCACCACGTCCAACACCTAAATATATTTAGCACCATTTGAAAAGCGTATCTATTAGAATGTCGAGGCACAATATTTGGATCCATAGAAGATCCATTCTGAATTGAGTGTAAAAAATTTACGTGACGTAAAGTCGGCAAAATACTTGGATCCATAGGTGCTAGAAAGTTCCATTTTGCATTAAAAAAATGGATATCACCATTAAAGTTTATAAAGTGAATATTAGTTTTGCTATATTCATATCTCAATTAACGAGATATTTTTAATAACTACATATTACCTAAAAATTTATTAAATAGTTCTACCATAATCAGATCTACAACTAACGAAGCATAATGAAAAGTACATACCACCCTAAACATTTATAAAGAGATAAATAGTACTACCATATTCAGATATACATTTGCAATAGTCCTAACATATTAAGATCGGTGCAATGCTCTGCCAATTCAAATCTACACCTAACAATGTACTTCAAAAGAATCATTATAAAAACTACAAACCACCCTAAACATTATAAAGAAAAAAAAGATATACAACTAACAACGTACTAAATGGAGAAAAATAAATCATTATAAAAACTACAAACCACCCTAAACATTATAAAGAAAAAAAAGATATACAACTAACAACGTACTAAATGGAGAAAAATAAATCATTATAAAAACTACAAACCACCCTAAACATTATAAAGAAAAAAAAGATATACAACTAACAACGTACTAAATGGAGAAAAATAAATCATTATAAAAACTACAAACCACCCTAAACATTATAAAGAAAAAAAAGATATACAACTAACAACGTACTAAATGGAGAAAAATAAGCACTATAATAAGTAAAACTAAAGGTGACTGGAAAACAAAAGTAATCTTGCCATATATTTCCAAACAATAAAATCTAAAAACTATCCACATCAAAGTGTGCCGACGGATTCTAGATTTATAGCCGAGCCGAATCAATTCGTTATAGTAAAACGTAAAAATATATTTTTGACTAACTAACAGAATATTCTAAAACGGTTTCTAAAATGGGTTACTAGTTATAGTCGTGGAACTTAAAGATGGTGGAAATGTGAAATTACTACCACAACAATTATCAAATCCATAACACACGTGTTGATGGAAATAGGAAAGAAAATGTTAGTGCAACGAAAACTAATGATCCTCGTGTTATAATTTAGGTTCCAAAATCTAGGAATGAAATAGAAAGAAGTGCTAGTGTAACGAAAAAAAACCTTGAGGTTGTGACTAAGAAAAGAAAAAATCACATGCCAATGTATAGGTACCTAAATGAGTTAAGACACACACAGGCATTAATTAGATTGAAGAAAATATAAATGATGATCTCCTAAAGAATAAGGCTGAACAAGGATATGGTACCAAATGACTCACTTTTTCACGTTTTTGTTGAGATCTCGGCAATATGGTTTTTATGAATTTTCAGGTACACACCAAGACAAAGTTCACAGCGTGCTACATGAACGTCGCTGCGTCACTTTTAAAACAAAAAATATGAATTTTTATTTTCCTAACATTTCGGGTCATCACACCTTTCACCCATTCCAATGAAATAATGATGGTGTAGCCGACTTAATTTCGTTCAGCGCTATTTCCTTGCGTCGCTTGAGAAGTCGTCCCTCGAACTCTCGCGAGTTCTAAAAGAGCGACTATTACTTGAAACTAAATTTTGAATAATAAATTTTGATTATTTCCGACTCAGATCGTACATCGGGCCATTATTTTATGATTCTAAAACAGTAAATATAACAACTTATTTAAAAAATCGCATTGATTTTATTAAATTAAATAAATTTGATTGAAGTTCACTCTTAAATCGGATTTCAAATTAAAGTAAACTGATTCAATAATAACGATAAATGAACAATAAACAACCAACAAAAACAAATTAAATTAACATTATTCTAACTCTAACTCAATAATCAAAATTTATTATTCATCCATAGTCCCCAAACACTCAAGCTAGAACACTGCACAGATCCACCCATAACCTCCATACGATATCCATCCATGGCCCCAAAACTGTCACCCATAACCCTGCATAACCCCGGAAAGGAGTATACATACATACATAGTGCTAAGCATGGTTTGGTTTCTTGAAACACTTCCCAGACAATAATTATTATAATAATTATTTCATCTATGAAAAGATGGATCTCATCCATTAAACTTGAAGATATCTCATTCATAAAACTGGAAGATTAGTTTAGTAACAGTTATATAACAAAAGCTCCGAGGGGCAGCTTAGTAAGTTAGATTCCGAATTTAAAGATAGTTTGACATTGAGGTCGGAGTTTAAATTCTGACTAATCTAAACTTGAAGATATCTAATTCATAAAACTGGAAGATTAGTTTAGTAACAGTTGATATAACAAAAGCTTCGAGGGGTAGCTTAGTAAGTTAGATTCCGAATTTAAAGATAGTTTGACATTGAGGTCGAAGTTTAAATTCTGACTAATCTAAACTTGAAGATATCTAATTCATAAAACTGGAAGATTAGTTTAGTAACTGGAAGATTAGTTTAGTAACAGTTGATATAACAAAAGCTCCGAGGGTAGCTTAGTAAGTTAGATTCCGAATTTAAAGATAGTTTGACATTGAGGTTGGAGTTTAAATTCTGACTAATCTAAACTTGAAGATATCTAATTCATAAAACTGGAAGATTAGTTTAGTAACAGTTGATATAACAAAAGCTCTGAGGGTAGCTTGGTAAGTTAGATTCGGAATTTAAAGATAGTTTGACATTGAGGTTGGAGTTTAAATTCTGACTAATCTAACTTTTAGGAAGTCTTTTCGTTTGTTCTATGGTTTGGATTGATATTGAGGCTTTGTGTTCTATGGTTTGGTTTGATATTGAGGCCGAAGCTTCAATTTTCAATCCTCTCACAAATCTAGATACTTGACTCGAATTTCGAATCCGAAGGTTCAATTCTCAATCCTCACAAATCTAGATACTTGACTCGAATTTCGAATTTAGTCACAAATCTAGTATTTTGACTCGAATTTCGAATTTGGTCCTTCAAGTCAGGTTCCCAAAACTTGAGCCAATGAGCAAAACTTGAGCAGGTTCCCAAAACTTGAGCCAATGAGCAGGTTCCCAAAACTTGAGCCAATAAGACGAGGGCCTTCGGGTAGGCCACCTAAACTTTCGAATTTGGTCCTTCAAATTTCGAATTTGGTCCTTCAAATCAGGTTCCCAAAACTTGAGCCAATAAGACGAGGGCCTTCGGGTAGGCCACCTAAAATTAGCAAGCCTAGCCTCTATTCTCACAACTGTGAACCACCTGAAAAAAAGAAAGAAAAAACAAAACAAAACAAGATAACATTTATTTTAATTTTTTTCAATAATTTATATGCAGGGAAAATAATTTATATCAAAGGGAAACTAGTAATTTGATGCCAATTGATCATCCTTACGTTACAGGAAGCTAGTTGACATGAAACAATTTAATTTATATCCAGGGAAACTAGTAATTTGATGCCAATTGATCCTCATTTCATTATGTTACAGGAAGCTAGTTGACATAAAACAAAACAGTCATGCGGTCAAGATTATGCAGCACTTGAACTGGATAGTGAGAATGCTGCTGTGTCATTCAGCACTTCCCAATATACATTTATGGAGTTACTTAACCAATTCATTTCACATTTGAGCAACAGCTTAGCTGTATTTTATTAATAGCTGGGATGCTCACATTAGACTAGAGCATCACATAACACCTATTCCGCTGGAAAAACCCCAAGCATGGGAGCAATGGGTGTACTATTAACTGCGAGCTGTTTATGTTTTGCCATAGAGACTGTTCATACATGACGAGATTATTTGACATGCCAAAGAAACTTGAACATTTGACCAATTAATGGTATAAAATACCCCACTGCCTAAACTAAAATAAAAATACTGCCATTACATAATTAGGTAAAAAATATATATATATATATATCATTTACATCCTACATGTAATTACAATCGTTTCATAACCGAGAGCTTGAGATCCATGTTTTTCTCTGTGGAAGATAACGGTCTTGTTGACAACCAAAAAGTCCACATGATTTGTAAGCCAACTCTTAATATCTTCCTTCTAATGGATACAAATCTATTTCCGATTTCTGTTCACGGGCTGCTGAAACTCACGAACATCGCAGCACACTTATGAGGAATAAAATTCAGTATCTCAGCCTAACCACAAAATCATTGGAGCTTGGACCAATAATGAAATTCTAAAACTTCATCAGAGTAACTGGTAACATCCAATACACAATTCCTGAGAGGATAAACATCACTTAGTCCTACACCCACCTCTATAATTTGCTATACACATGACACGTGTGGAATCTGGATGCAGTTATCTTCAAGCAAGTGGATAGCAAGTGTCTTCACCTCCAGTATTCCAAAGAAAGTGTGCATAACTACCAGCGTGGAAAGGGTTTGCAGGATCTGCTGCAATAGCATCGAGAAATGCTTCTTCTGCAGAGGCAAGGTCAGCACGAGCCAACCACAAGAAGTGTGCATATTTACCAATGACTTCGCCATCGGAAGGATCAAATTTCATAGCTCGTTGAAAATAATCTTCAGCTCTGATGCAAAAATAAACAATTCCATTAATAACTGAGCTGTTCAATCACACAAATGAGATCCTAAGAAGCCCACATCCTTGATCTAACTTTCCAATTAAATCGCGACCAAATTTGTGTAACAATTTCTAATTCTATTTTTATTCTAAGAGGAGGGATCATGTAGACCATGCCGGTCTCAGAGGATGTCAAAAGAATTAAACATAAACATAAACATATCGCTAGTAAGCCTCTACCCATTAATCTCTTTCTTTCTAAACCTCATAAAAGGTAATCCCTATTAAAGAACAGCCAGGACAACTGAATGCCTCAAGCAATAAACCTTGCAAAAACCGTAATTTCCTTTCTGACTGATCTTTGTTTAACTCTTCTGAGAAAAAAATGGAAGGAATTGAAAATTACCTGTCATGATCATGAGCTACAAGATGCAGAAATTGCGCATAGTTCGAGAGTAGAAGAGGGTTGTCAGGATCTGCGCTGATGGCTTGTTGATAGTGCAAATTTGTCCGATCATAGCAGACATAATTGTCAGGCTCAAGCAGCACAGAAATAGGTGAAACAAAACTTTGCATGGTTTTGTGGTCAAGAGCTTCGTCCTTGGTGCTGAATTGTAGCTCCTCGAAAGCTTCCTTCACAAATGCCTCCCACTTTTGAATCTCTTCTGAAATCTGATCCATAGAAACAGACTCTTCAACCCTGTTATCGATATTACCACCATCTTTAGTTGATGTTGGATTTCCATATGAAGTTATAGAGGGCTTGACAGAGTTGTCCTCCAAAAACATTGCTTGATTCTGAGATGTTCCATCGAAGTGTGCATCCCCATCCGCTCCTCCTGCTATTGCTGAATTTCTTCCCCCACTACCACCAGAACCATCTCCCATATTTAGAAGCCCTTGCTCAGGAGATATATCTACAAACTGGGGAGAAGAAGGATTTGAAAACGTATTACCAGATGGGTTCTCTGCAACAAACTTGGCTAGAGCCTCCTTCACACCCATATTACCGGTGCCTATTCCATCCTCCAAAACAGATATGGTGGCAGTTGGGGGTTCGATGGAAGGAATAGACGCCAGAGCAACATTGTTACCCATTGAGTAAACTGTGAAATTCGCAAGAAGAATCATAACAGAAACCATAAGAGTAGGGGTACAGGAAAAAACTTGTTGGAAAAGCCATACAAAGGAAGCATGCATTTCCTTCTGCACATTGCTCACAAGTTCCTGTAAATCGCCATAACAGAGGATCTGCCTCATCTGAAGCGTGTAATTCTGGAGCTCACGGATAATGAAAACCATGGAAGAAAAAGCTTTCCTGACGGAACAGCAAGCAGATTCACTCACCACTTCAGCCAAGCTATTTCTGAGCCCTTCTTGTTTGGGCTTGATACCCCTTTCCTTACATTGCTTCCGCTTCAACATTCGAAGCGACAAGGGCAATCCTACACCATCAGCCTTCTTCTCAAGAGTTACAGGGGAAATCCTACTAACATTTATGCCTTCTTTAGTCCAATCTGGTTCAGGCCAGCAGAAATTGTTATCAGGTTGTGCAGAAGGAAATGGCCTGGAGTTCAATGCGCCTGTATGCTCAAATCTGGAATTCCTCTCGTTAATACTTAAAATACTATTTTCTCCAATTCTATTGCCTTCTGCAAGGCCTTTCTGGTTATGGTTCATTGAGCCACTCCTCGGTTGCTCGGGTCCAGCTTTCGATGCCTCTTCTTCATTATCCTCTGACATATGGCAATGCAAGGCCGTTTCTTGAAGCCTTTGTATGTAATCGTCATCAGAAATATCCCCCGCACAAGCGCTGCAAGTATTATTCAGTCTCCTTCTTGGCCTCTTGCATTCTTGAAACGAACGCATTCTGTAAAACTGTCCTCGTTTGCCAACATACCAAAAGGAGTTATGCAATCCATACAAGGAATTTACACCGAGGGCATTGCTCTTGCCGCAGCATCCCATAGTAGATGAAGACGACGGAAATCTTTTCTTCTGTTCAAATTGAGAATTTGCAGATGCAAGAGGGGGATTTTGTGAGGATGATGCCACGGGGGAAACCGCAGGAGGCCGGTGCAAACAGTTTGCAACTTCCATGCCCATTTTTCACGATGTATCAGCCGATATTTTGCAAATTCTCTTGCCGGATCTTCAATCAAAGAAGAGACCCCGTGTAATTACAACTCTTCACAGCAATATTTCATTAGACTGTCTTTATTACAAATAAAGTCGGGTTTCCTTGCTATTTCAGGAGATTTTCGTCGGAAGATTTAAATTATTGCCGACATAAGAAAATTCACATAATAAGCAACTTGTTTCTCCTCAACGCCTATCAAAATTGAACCTTGTAAACAGTTTCCAAAGTAATTTCAGCAGCCGGCGGAAGAAAAGTTTTTCACAAAATTCAGCTTTCCAGAACAAATTTTGTGACTTATTCTTCAGAGCTGCTTAACTAAAGCACAGAATTATCTTCAGATCTTTGCTCGATAAATTGTAGACCGCTTACTCCCTGCAGAACAAAACAGAAGTCACCGTAAATACAAGATACACAACGAAATGCATGATATTTAGCATAATTTTCGCAATTTCATAAAGTTCTTCACCGTTATTTAAGGCACATTTGTCCATTCTCCACCGCTAAAAGATTCGATACAAAAACGACATATTTCGAAAATCCAAATCTTTCACAGAAAACAAAGCATCATAGAGGGCTCCTGAATTCCGTGAAAATGGTCATGGCTTTGAGAGTCCTCAAAAAATGAAGTTCCACTAAAAACGCAGTGCTCAATGGTATGTTATTTGCTCTTCATATTTAGATTAAAATTTCTAGCAGATCTCAAGTATTAATCATGCAAATCGATTCTAAAAGTCGGACTCCTAAAACTTGTGCTAATAATCCATGAATCTTTAACACCAGAAATCTTCAATAAATCGAAGACTCTAGATAAATTCCGCCATGTTCGTTCGCAAACACAATTCATAAAAGAAAAGAAAACACAACGATTCACCGAGGCAAATACAAAAGCAGACAATAAATTCTCAAATTTGCCCACAACAAGCGGAAACAAATCGTTAGAATTTTCAGGGTTCGCACACAATGGAACCTTCTCTCGTGCTAAAACCGCGATTCTAGACCGTTTTTACAGCAACATCGAAAGGAAATCCCTTGAATTAACCTCGCAAACCCTCCTAAAATGGCGACAACCGCCCGAAACCCCGTCCCCTAACCTGACAACGCAAAAGCAGAAAGGAATACAGTAAAGCCATCGGGAAAAGCCTCTGAACTTACTCCAATCTGAACGAAACGCGTAGATCGGAGGTTCTATTCGAAGCTACCGAGATACTGAATGCTCTCGAAAGCCCAAGTCCATGTAAACTTTCTGAACTTCCTCCATTTTCTGTATTTCTGCGCACTCCCATGAATCAAAACCTTACGCGTTATCTCCCGCAGACCCTAAACCTTTGCTCCCGTGGAGATATAGCAACCGCCACACTTTATTTTTACCCCGAGTGAATCACCCGGGGGTCTATAATGTCTAAATATACGTACACGGGAATCTACCGCGTGGGATAAGCGTTCACCAAATCGCCCCGTTTTTCCGGCCGATTTTTTATTAAAATCAGTCAAATGTTTGCTGTGAAATTGTTTATTTCATTATTTTGGAATTCTACTAGTTTTATTAGCTCTTTCTATACTAAATCGGGCATTTTAAAACTACCCAAATGATTAAAATTACGATTTAATTCCTCGAAAGTATGATTTACACCAAAATTGATCTGCCGGATTCCGGCGAGTCGGGGGCGATTTGGTGAACGCTTATCCTGCTCCGGAATCTAAACCTTAACCGTGGTAACTTTCCGTCTTTAGCGACGGTAAATTTAACTATAGGTCAACTGTACCACGTGGGCGGAACTTGGAAGGAACTTAACATATGGCTCCTTTCACTTAATTCAACGGTTGAGATCGATGAGAGAATAATTCTGAGAACTCAAACCGCTGGGACCCTCAGTATTGTTGGATTGCATTCCCAGGTCCACCTCCCAAATAAATGGCTCCGTACATGTAAATTTATACGCGTATAAATACTTGCCGAGATATTTTAACGGAGATATTGGTGACGTATCTGGTGACTGGCTACAACCAGTGGTGATCACCTCGTGGAAGCGGTTAACCGGGAAGTCTGTTGTCAGCTCAATCGGCATGTTTGAAGGTGTCGGGATCTGCGAAGAGTGTTTTTCATTCGTGGCAAAGCCATGACTCTCCATGTGTAAATAACACGTAGACGTGGCATACTGGTCACATGCGATGCTTTCAATCATTCAACGGTTTACACAACTGCGAAGGTTGTGGTCATATGAATCATTTTTAATTCCTTAAATTCCTGAAATGAAGATTTTGAATCAAATTAAACATTCATTCCTTAAAATTGTGGAATAAAGATTTTGAATCGAATTACACTTAATATTCAATTTTTTTTTTTTTAATTTTTTTTAACTGGGGAATCGGCAACTGGAGTAGTGCCCCACACTTGTGGCAAGACATGGGCCACAAGTAAATTTGGGTGGGATTTGAACACATCCCTCCTGGTTTAAATGTTAGGAGGACATGGATGGGTTTTGATCCACTTATGTGTCTACATGTTAAATGTTAGGAGGACATGGGGGTAGGCTTTGATCCACTTATGTGTCCAGAGGTCACGAGATCATTTAATACAATCTCTCTGGGTGGAACCCGGGCTTAAATGTTAGGAGGACATAGGGGTGGGCTTTGATCCACTTATGTGTACACAGGTCAAATATTAGGAGGACATGGAGGTGGGCTATGATTCATTTATGTGTTCACAGGTCACGAGATCATTTAATACAATCTCTCTGGGTGGAACCTGGGCTTAAATGTTAGGAGGACATAGGGGTGGGCTTTGATCCACTTATGTGTACATGGGTCAAATATTAGGAGGACATGGAGGTGGGGGTAGAACCACACGCCACCACCTCAAGGTGCCCCCACGCTCCAAGGTAAGGCCTTCATTGGAATTGAACCTGCCCACTCTTGAAAAACTCCTCCCTCTTTACAAATGGATCCAACCCCTTTGGACTATATTCAATTTACTTTGATTTGCTATGTTGTTTAAATTTAATTTAATCATTTGTATAATTTAATATTATTGTAAATATTTTAAAAATTAATTTATTTTTTAATAAAATATTATATAATGATTTTTATTTCCTAGTATTTTATTTTAAAAATACAAAAATAAATAAATACATATTTAATCAAAGCATGAAAGAAATACCCAATTTTTAAAAAATAAAAACTTTATGCTTAAATAAGAATCTCAGATTGCTTAGCCTCGGGAGATTAGGGATAGAATAGTTTTGAGTTGAGGTTAGGTATATGTTCTTTCTCATTTGTTCTAATTTTTACATAGGAATAGCTATTTGTTATAACATTACCATTTATTAAATAGCTATTTGTTATAACATTAGCATTTATTAAAAGTGTTTAGGATTGATGATTTTTATGTTAATAAAAGATTTTATTTGAGATTTGGGCTGAATAGACAAAAAGAAAGAATAGAAAAATAATTAAATAACTGATAGTTGATAAATAGATAACATAAAGAATGTCGGTGATTACATGTAGCTAGGCATGGATAACTCACAGTTAAACCGGTTTAACTAAAAAAAATTATGAAGAATAAAAAAAATCCATATGATCCAGCCACAAACTACTTCATTAAAATGAATTTATATACATAATAAAAACACAATTCAATTTTTTTAATTACATATTAAATTAAAAAGTAATAATAAAAAGTTTTTAATATTAATTATTATTGGGTTTTATAGTAAAGTTGAATGCTAGACAATTTTTAAAACATTTTGGTATAAAATAAATAGAATTTGTCATTATTAAAAAAGTTGAAGAAATAAAATTTTACTAATTTCTCATTTTCTTTTTTAGGTTAGAAATAGACCAAAATTAATTTCACTAATTACCATTCATTAAAAACTTCAAAAATTTTAAATACTCTTATAAATGATAATGATAGTTTTTCATTTTTATTAAGGCCAAATTTGGTTTATGAGTGTAGGCAAGGTAGTCTAAAAGAAAGTGATTTTCATCTTTAAAACTTATAGACTCTAAGACTCTCACAGATGACAAATTCTTTCCATCCATAAAGTTTTAAAAATTGTCCGACACCTACCTTCACTATAAAGCTCATAAAAAAATGTTCTAAACTTACCAATTTAACAAAATTAAGATTTTAAAAAGATACAATAAAAAAATCTAACAAAATTGACTAAAATTATAGGTCAAATTAAAATAACATTAAAATTAATTTAAAAAAACAAATCTATAATTTAAATCAGATTTATCTATATATGTTTAAAACATTATATTTATCAATCCAATAATTATTAAAATAAATTCAAATTATATTTATCAATCGAATAATTATTAAAATAAATTCAATTCAATTAAATAAGAAATTTCACACATCATTGAGAATGAGAATAAGACAGGAATGCGACATATTTAGACATACTTGGATATCAGATTTCTCTTCCTTTCCACTGAACATTTATTAATCTCTTATATTAATGTGGAACCTCACCAATTCTTAAGCTCCTATATTAATGTGGAATGTGATCATACTTAGGATATACACATCAATGTGGAATGAATATTAATGTGGAATGTGATCATACTTCCCATATACACATCAATGTGGAATGATGAATACTTAGAATGTCCTAATTACGTGAAAAAACAAATATGACACATGGAAGGTGGACAACTCATGGGATGGCATTGATGACTAAGCAATGGCATGGCAGGTTGAATAGACGTTGATTATGAAAACAAAATTTAAACTAACAATTATGAAACCATTATAAACTAGCGATAAAAGAAAAAGTATTTATGATATTTTTATTATTTTATATGTGAATTTGTTGAATTAAAATAAAAATAATAAAAATTCAATAAGGTTGGATTATTGTAAAGGAAAAAGTATTTATGATATTTTATTATTTTATATGTGAATTTGTTGAATTAAAATAAAAATAATAAAAATTCAATAAGGTTGGATTAATGTAAATTTGTAGAATTTTGATTTTAATTTTAGAGAAGAAAAAATATTTATAATATTTTTATTAGTTTAATAATTTTTTATGATTATGAAATTTGAGTTTGTATCATTTTTAAGGAAACAAAAAAATGATAAACTTTCTATAATATTTTTTTAAGAAGTTAGGGTTTTACTCATTATACTTAAATATAAACATTGTAAGTCATTTAATATGAAGAATGGTAGGCTTTCTACTTCAAACATTATTGAAAGTTACTCAATGGTCAAAAGAGGATGTTTTAGAGATGTAATTTTGTTATTAAATTAACGGAGGAAGCCATCTAAAATATGAAGTAGTAGTTTAAATGTTGTATGAATGAAATATTTTTTTAGCTATCATTGCTAGAATTTGGTTGTACAATCTTTGATCAAATTGTATTTTTTCATTGTTGAAATAGTATTTTTTAATAAATAAATGGATTCAATGCTTTCAAATATCTCCATTGCACTTCGATTGTGTAATCTCAACAACTGATAAGTGCAATTCCAACAACTCTTTTGAGTTTTTGGTCGGATTTCAAACAAATATGATCGAAAAGGGCTCAAATTGTAGCATATTTGGACTACTACAAACATGAATGCTATTAAATGCAATGCCATAACTAATTAAAAAGAAATCGTGGAGTGAGAGACACACTAAAAACGCTATAAATTTGAATTACAAAGAGATTGTTAACCCAAGTTAGAAGATCAAACTTTATTTTTATTGTTGCCAAGCGAAGAAACAAAATTAATAAGATCACATTCATGTGAGCTTCATAATCAAACAAAGACTTGGATAAGACATAAAATACTTTGGCACTAAAGCATCTATCAAATTTGTGAGAGACATAAAGAAGAGGATGAGATTTTTCTTTGAATATACAATCTACATAGACCATAAGTTTGATTATCAAAACATTTGTAATATAATTGAACTTTGTAGATTCAAAATCTATTGCTCATCTATTTATACACTATCCATATATTGTCTCTATGTGGCAACATGTAGCTCAGGTCTTTTGTATCCCCTTTAGGTGGAGAGGCGAGGAGCTTATAGCAGCATTGGAGGAGTGATATTATGATCATTCTTTTCAGCAATATAAATCTCCGCCAATTCTGTTAATTTGGGGTGCATGGCTCACGAGGAATAAATCTATATTTTAGGATGTTTACATTCCAACGTTTGTATATGCATCAAAACGCGTGGTCATCTTACAATCCTTCCCACAAACAAAGGAATCAGCTCAACAAAGGATCATCAAGGAGATCATTATTGAAAAATATATTAGTTGGTGTTTTTGTATGGTGCCTCGCAAGGGAGACCTATGATGGGAGGGACGGGTGGTATCCTCTGTTAATATGATGATTAATGGTTCAAATTTGCAGATGGCATCGACAGGGAAACAAACAATATGGTTGAACTCAAAGCTCTCCATCTTGTCCTACACTTGGATCATTCTAATGGAGTACATCACCCTCAAGTTTTTGGGGACTCACAGTTGGTCATTGACTGGTTCAGGTTAAGAAGACCCTCAAAAAAAATATTCACTTGAGACCTATATATGAAGACATCTTGCGATATATGGGACTCTTCTATGATATTTCCTTCAGCCATTTTATAGGGAGAGGAACATGACAGTTGATTCTCTCTCCAAAACTAGGATTCTCATGGATGAATTCTCTAGGCGCTTATGGGATGGTGTTGGAGTCATCAAAGTAGAACATGAACTTCAAGTTCATCCTTAATAAAGCATCTTTATGTATGAGCTTTTTTCTTGCACTTGGTAGATTTTTTTTGTGCCCTTTATTGTGTAGCTCTTTTTCATGATTTTGCCTAAGCTCAACTCAACGATATGATACGACCTTTGTTTACAATGTGGTTCTTCTTAATAGAAATAATTGCGGTTTTTTTAGCATGGAAAACAAAAACTGAACTTCATAACTTACTAACCCATAAAAATAAAAGCAAACTCAATTATTTCTTTTCAGAGTTATTCAATCATAAAAATAACATGATAAATCTAAATAATTAATTTAAGTTTAGAAATTCCAAAAACAAATCAATACTAATTATCATTGCCATTAAATTTTTTTATCAATTTAATGTATAATAAAATCAAATTTAAAATAAATTTCTATTAACTTATTTATAATTTTGTTTATCAAAGGAATAGTTTCGTGGAAAACTCTCTAAATATTTTCCCATAATTTGTGGATGATAAACAATCTACCCTAATTACAGAGCCTAACCCAAAAGGGTCAAACCGGTAACCTCCCCAACTTTATGAGGAGAAATCTTATATTTGACTTGTAACTATTTAAGCTAACCCTTAAACTTTTAACTTATTTATATTTATTTAAATATATATAAAAATATTTTATATTTTAATTATAACCCATGTAAATTATTTTATTTATTTTTTAATATTAAACATATATACACATACTTTCTCTTGATGTTATTTTCAACCCTAACATACAAAGTATTAAACACCTTTATTTCGATGTTGTTTTCACCCCAGGTACTTCTTTATTATTATTTTTATTTTGATGTTGTTTTCAAAAGAGTTAATAGGAAGAAGAATAAGGTAATTTTCTATGGATCTTGAAAACCACATTATTCTATGAAGCTTACAATGTCATTGAGGTATTTGACAATGGAGGTATTCATAAAATTTGTTCATGTGATTTACCCCAACATTTTCAATGCAACAATCCTTCGTACAAATTAATCAATGACTTCTCGTTGGTATAGGCATAGTTGAATTGTTTTAAAACGTAGGTTTTATATAAATGTAATTGATGAAAGAGATTGCATCTTATATAAATGAGTCATGACTTTTGGTATAGAACTTCCTTATTACGGAGCATGTAAATAATTGAATTATTTTAAATTTAGTTAAAAATAATAATAAAAAAATTGAATTACATGATGCATATGAGTTTATGACTTGTTATAGTTGAATAAAGAGGGGACTTTTTTCTTTGAGTTTTGGCATGGTGCCTTCTTATTTTATGAAGGGAGTTGTCAGACTTTCTTGCCTTGAGCTTTGGCCCTCTTTGGTTCGACTCTGGTGGCTTGTTTTTTCAGGGTTGTGTTGCCCTCTGTGCTAGATGTTTTTTTGTTCATGGGCTGGACTATGTTTTTATTTCGGTCTTTGTTTTTTTGCTTCTCCTTCGGTCTATCGGTGCTCCTTTTGGACTATGGGTCTCTCTTTGGACCATTTGGTTTCTCTACGTACCACTTGTTTTACACTTCAATAAAGTATAGTGTTTTTTTTGGAAAAAAATAGTTGAATAAAGAGCTTTCTTTATTAAAAAATATGCATGTAGATGAATTGTATTAAACTATAGATTTTATTGCATCGAGAGTAACGACGTGCTTTACAACCCAATATGAGGGAGATCTTGTAACGCTTGTAAATGTAATGTTAGCAAAAACCAAAAAACAAAAAATTAGAGGTTGGCTTAAACCAAGAAAAAATAGCATGGGTAATGCTCATGTGGCAACTATAACCCTCATTACAAAAGAATAACATGTTGGCTCTATTGTCCATCTTAAATTTAAATTTTACAAAAGTTATAAAAAATAAAACCAGCATAGATCCATCTTAAATACGGATCTACCAAGCTCCCGGAGGGATCAAATTTTTTGAGGTGTAATTTTTTGTTATTTTTTATACACATTAATAATAATAAATATACCTCAAGAAATTTGATCCCTTTCGGTGCTTGGTAGATAGGGATTTAAGATGGATATATGTTGATACATGGAAAAGGTTGCATCTCAACCAAATGATGCAATGACTTATCTCCAATTAAATATGAAACTTTGCTTGTAAGGTATTTGAATCGTCTTGAAATGTTAGTAATCTACACAAGTCGTTAATGAAAATCAAATCATCTTTTAAGATGGTGAAAAGGTGCAAAAACTTTTAGGTATAAAAATGTATTCCATCTTTTGAAGTTGGAAACTTCTTGTTTAAATATTTTAAATTGAATGTCTTCTTTAATTAGGAATTGCATGCCTCTAATTAAGATGTTTTTCCATTTTTAGAAAGATAATAAGATCACACGCTTCATTTTCGAGCTTTAATTTTGTTGGGGTTTATTCTCTATTATAGCATGAATGTGCTATACACTTAAAATTGTTTTGGAAAGAGTTAATAGGCATGGTAATGGCATATTCTTAAAGTGTTTTGGGAAGAGTTAGTAAGATACTTTTGAGATTTATTTAAAACTTTAAAGTGTGATTTGTAATAATAAGGTGATAATATCAATTAATTAAATAATGAATTTATTTATTTTAATATAAATAAGTTTGTATGGTAACCATGCTTAGCGTAATTAATAGGGAAAACAATGTCTCTAAGGTTATGAAGGGAATTTAAAAAAAAATGAGAAATATCAACTACCCACATTTCCTAATGTATGAAATGTACAAGCTTTTAATGAACAAGTGACAACGCTATCACATCGAGCACATGGAAAAGTACCACCGTTATAGATCGACTAGAAGTGTAATCTCTTTACACAAAACCCACATTACCAGCCTTAACTCTTCCTCAATGTTTAAAATGGATCCGATCAACCCTGCCATGTAATATGGGATAGTTCTTCCTCCCAGTCGGTATGGTGTATAAAAAAGGATGATAAATGCAGCTAAAGGATTAGTACTAGTAACTCTTGGTGCAATCCACAGGCTCGCGACAAGGGTGGAGGGTGGTGGTCATCATCGGCCTTGTGTTTACTGGTTGGGTCAAGAGGAGTCTTTAACCATACCAGAAATCGAGGTGGGTTTGGAAACAAGTAATTCCATGTTTCTTGCACATGGTGATGTTTCTTAGTTTGAGTGAAGCATGCTTCTGTCACAAACACAATGGATTGTCTCGTTTCTAAATCCAATATTCACAAAGAAATTTTAGCATCAAAAAATCCCAGAGGCAACATGAATATATAATAAATAACAATAGCTCTGTCATTCTCCTGGTCACAATTATAACACAAAGTATGGAGAGACAAGGCAACAATCAAAGGGCTTCTAATGAAGAAGTTATTGGAAATATCGTTAACCAGTTACAATGGTTCGACATAGAGACAAAATAACTTCGAACTCTCCTTAGCAATTTGAACAACGACTCCTTTTTTCAGTAGCCTCCAACAACAATGGTGTAAATAGTCTTTTATTAATAACAAATTAATATTAATATTAATTTATTATTTTATTGTTACATTACCTTCCCCTTAAGGGAAGCTTTGTCCTCAAAGCTTATTTGATGACAATGATTACATATGATTTTTTCTTGTAATGTTATCTCTCGATCTTTTATGTTAATCATTGCGACATTTGATGAAACGAGACAATATGAGCTACGAATTCCCAAAAAAAACCGTCACATCGTCTCTGATGTGGTCCATCCCAAATCTATTTTTATCGAATCTATTTGATCACTTTGTGGCATAGGTCTTCTTGTTTGTTGGTTTTTATTTTGATTTGTTGGTCTTACTTGTCTGACATCATCTCTCATCAGTGTGTGTTCATTTTGACCATGTCGTTGGTCAAAATAATGTTGATAATTGGGGTGTCGATAATGAGTTATTGTTGTTTGTTCTTCGGATGTATTGACTTCTTTTTTTATCTGTGATGATGACTGAATTTACTTCCTTAACTTGAATTTTTTTTTCGAAGAGTCTGGATACTTTTTTCAGAATTTGCGTTATTTTGTTCTCCAGTAGATTGTTTTTACTCTGAATCTTCTTGAACCTTTCCTCTTGCAACCTTTTGTCCTCTTTTAACTTCTCAATTTGTTTCTCTAGTTCTTGATTAAGATTTAGAAGGCATTGATTTTCTTCTTGCTTTTCTAGGACTTTTCCTTCGATGTCTTCATTCGATTTGTATGCCTTCTTGGTACTCTTTAACTTCTTGATCTTCGTAACTAATATTTTAATATGATTTCTTCATCAATATATTTCTTCAGTATTACTTGTTAATGTGTTATTGAATTTCGTAATTTCCAACTTGTGCGCTTTTTTTGAGTCGTCCTCTTTCTGTTGGAGTTCCTCAATCTATTGTTGAAGGCAGAAATTCTCTGCTTCTTGGCATCTTACTTTTGTCTGAATTTGCGTGATTTTTTCATCTTTGTCCTTCATGATTTTGTTTAACTGTTTTATTTCTTCGTTATTCTCAATTGCATCTTTCATGATTTTTTTGTTTTGTAGATTCTTATCGATATATTTTTGACTCATTAATTCCTCAATTTGAGTAGATAATCTCTCAATACGGCTTTTTAGATAATGATTCTCCTGCTCTATTAATCCCTTAGAAATATCCAGCTTTGTCATGTCAAATACTTTGTCCAATGCTACTTGTAGTTGGGACTGCAATTCTGATTTAGAATTCGCCATAATTCCTGACTTCTGGTGTTCTTTGACGATAGTTGGTTTTCCTTTTGACTGATGGTTTTTTCGACGATAGATAGTCTTCACTGTATATTGACTTCTAATCTTCTTCGATTTTGTATTGACTTTTTTTCTTTGAATTTGTGTCTTCCTTCCTTGGACAATGGGTTAGATACCAGCATAGATCCATCTTAAAGGTGGCTCTACCAAGCGTCGAGAGGGATCAAATCTCTCAAAGTGCAAACCCTTTCCCCTCTATCGAATCCAATACTCACTCATTTTGTTGTTAAAATCACATAATGTATAGTTGAAAGGGAGGTTGTCAAGGATTATCATGCTAACATTATTGCACACTACCATGGATGATACACAAAGGGGTATCACTTCATTATTTGATTATGCAGGTAAGAATTGTGCTAATTAATATCATATTAATATGGAAATCTATTAATACTCTTATTACCTATGCAAACCAATTTGTTACCAGTACTTAATCCATATTGTTGCAGTCTGCTTATCCACTGAAAATGATAATATTGTTCCAGTGAATTGATAGGTAATATTTGTATCATATCATTAATGATCAATTATGTGGATAGCTCAAGTATTATTTTCATTACATAATTGGTTGATATATTTTTTACAGGAACAAATAGAGAACTAATATATTATTTGCAGGTTTGCATTACATAGTTAGTCGATATATTTTTCACTGCAACAAATGGAGAACTGATATATTATTTGCAGGTCTTTTTTTGTCTATGCACACAAATGGAGAATATGTTTAATTTCCACATGATAGTAATGTTTAAATATGGTTATACTATTTGAATGTTTTAATATTTATGGTTTTAAATATTAAGCGGTTATTACAAGGGATTTAAGACAAAGGATTTATACCAAATTTCATTATTTTTGTATATCATGGTGATGAGTGAATGATAAAAGTTTGAGTAGTTAGTGTGATAGAGTGTCTTGAATTTGATAATGGTAAGTGCAACATATTAATTATTGGGCATGATTTATAATAAAAACGAATATTTTAAAATCAAAAAATATTTTGAAAAGTTTAAAAAATCACCACAATACTACTACTATTTGAATATGTTTTGAAAAGTTTGAAAATATCCAAAACAATGATTAATGTGGTTTAGTTAGAATCTGGGTATCAAATTTAATGTTTTTTTTTTTAACTTAGCTTTAAACTGATATTTTTAATACCATGTTAGTTTTTAAAATGTTATAATGTGAAAATGATAAGAGCATAACCTTATTAATGATATATAATGATAAGAAGAAAAAAAGTGGTAACAACTATGTGAAAAACAAACACTAGTTGGATTTATTGAAAAAGAAAACAACATTGTCTTGAAACAACATTAATTTTTTTCAACAATAGCGAATAGAATTAATAATAGATTTAAAAACAAATATTGTCTTTGTTAAAAACAAATATTATGAAACCATAATTTGCTTACCCTCTAACCTTTTGAAATGTTCTTAAACCACATTATTATTATTATTATTACTGAACCATATTTGGTAAACGAATAATATGAAACCATATGAAGCTAATATTAAACTTAGATTTAAAAATTTCATTTAGTATTAATTTTTTAAACTTAACACTCTAAGAGTTTTATGTTTTAAATGAAAGTTAAAACAAAGATTGTGGTTGATGTAAATTTCTTTTTGTGAAATAATTAATAAGAACATCAATGAATAGATTGTAATTATAATAATACACATTTTGTTGAGGTTTATATTTATTTTTAATTTGGTTTAACTGAAATTATCACATTAATCATGAAGAAAAAGATAATAGTAATTGTGTTCACTACTGTGAAATTTCTTTATGAGATTTCTTTATTTGTATTTGATCATACTATAATCCAGGAAGGAGTTACATATCCCCCCAATGAAGCCATATAAAGCGAATATTAAATTTAAAGAAGAATATTAGATTTAAAACCTTGATTTAATATTAATTTTTTAAACTTAACAATATAAGTCTTTTCTCTTTTAAACTAAAGTTAAAACAAAGATTGTGGTTGATACAAATTTCATTTTGTTAAATAATTAATAAGAACGTAAAAATAGATTGTAATTGTAATAATAAAGATTTGGTCTCGGTTAATATTTAATTTTTTATTTAGGTTAACAGAAATTATCACATTAATCATTAGAAAAAAATAATAGTAATTGTGTTTAATATCATGAGATTTATTTATGAGAAAGAAAGTTTAGAGGAAATGTGAACCTCAACAAGCTTCATATATGAATTTATAATTGGCTTTATTTTTTTTATTATGTTTTGATATTTATTTTATTTTTATCAAGCCAACTAATTTGTTCATATTCAAATTATTTTTTTTAATTTTTTTAGTCGACTATAAGCCGATTATAAGCACGGAAGGAGTTACACATCTTCCCCTATTAGGCTGTAGAATGTGCCTCTCGGCGCAACAAAAGATGTAATAATTCCCAATATATTTTTGAGAACAAATTTCTTTTGATCTTTTTCTCTTTTGTTTCCCAATAGTTATTATAAAAAATAATAACTATAACCATAATAATAATAATAAGTATTATTATTATTATTATTAAATATTAATTTTTATCAAAAGGTTTGGGGATAGAGTAAATTGTGGTCATAAAATAAATTAATAATAATAATGTGTATTTTATTATCTAAAGGTTTGGATAAAGGATTTTACTAAAGAAAAATACTAATAATTTTCTTTTTATTAAAATTGTTTTTGTGGTTGGTTAGGTTTAAGCAATAGGAGGAAGGATGATGGAGCAGGCGAAAACGTGAAATGCAGGTTGTGAGGGTATGAGGAACACATGGAAGTGGTGGTGGACGAAGCAAAAGGAATGGAGCACGAGCATGAAGGAAGAAGGGTACATAGGTTGCGTGGTAAAGTTGCATCAAGGGGAGGAGAAACGTAAATGAGTGCACATGAGGCTAGCAGCGATGCAGAGGAGGGCGCATGGGGTAGTTGGGTGTGTGGGGTTAGCAGTAGCGTAGAGGTCGGTGTGGACACGGGTGTTGGAGGAGGCTGCGTCAAATCGAAGGGAAAAAGGGAGGGCTATTGGGAGTGGAGAGGGCGTTAGGGAGGAGGAAGCAGCACATGTGATGAGAAAGGGGGGTGCAAAAGAGGAGTGATGAGCATGTGGAGGTAGAGGGGGTGGTGAGTTTGTGTGGGAGTGCATCATTATATATATGTGTGTGTGTGTGTGTGTGTGTGTGTGGTCAAGGACCTGTAACTCAGGGAAACCTTGATTTTTTTTAGATAATATCTGAATTTTATGACCACTGGTCAGATCAAGCAACGAGTGCTCTGATACCAATGTAAATAGTCTTTAATTAATAATAAATTAATATTAATATTATTTTATTATTTTATTGTTATAAACGGTTTGGCAAATGGAAGCCCATGTCCCTAGCGAGAGGAAGTTATAGTTCAATAGGATCATGACAATATGGAAATTGATACCTCGCTTATCCAAGTAGAAGCAAACAGTTATACATGCCTCCTCTTGAATAATTTTTGTAATGTTTTGTAAGAGCATTTTGTTATTAGGAGTTTTTTGTCAGTTATACACTACCTAGAGTAGAATTTCCAATTTCATTGTTGTGAATGATGACTATAATAGACATAAAAAATTTGTTTAAGGTTGGGATGAAAGCAGATCATATGCTCTATAAGTCAATCTATTTACTTTCTTAATAGTTAGGCTGCAACTTTTTGTTAATACAAATGATACTTGTTGTTGTTAAAAAAACCAATGATTAGTGTAATTGGAAAATTGGAATTTCTTTGTTTGAAAGTTATAATTTGTAATAGATGAGCATTTGTCAAATTTGTCAATTAATTGATAACAAGTAGAGAGGAATAACACCCAATACACTAATTGCAGTCTTATTCTCATCATGCAAGACTAGATTGAAAATTGCTTTAGCAACATGTTCCCATGCCTTAGAAATCTAGGATGACCCATTTTCAAAACATCAATTAATTAGGGAATTGCTCATGTGTGCACAATGATTAGATTATTATTATTCTCCAAAGATTCACTAATGTAGTGACATCATTGATATTGATGCTTGAATATATTGATGTCAACAAAGGAAAGAGGATCAAAAGAAACTTGGCATTGCAGAGCATAGTCATGCTCTCAACATTCGTCCAAGTTAGCTTCTAAAGATTAACCATTGGTGTTGGAGTCGATTCCACTCACCCAAGTTCAAATTTCCCTACCTGTCCAACAAATCCCAAGATATTGGCCCGATAGAGTGTAACTTTGTTGGAAACACCTTCGATGCAAGTGAGGTTTCACTCGATATATCTATGGGGACTGCTAGAACCAGGTTGTCACGTCCCTAACCCCTCATCCCGGCGGAGACGACGCGACTATGCTACTATCTAATCTGGGAAATCTAGCCCCATGGACGTAATATAAAATGCATTGAAGTAAAAACATACACAAGTGCATAAACCATTAACATACAGAGGAAGCAACATCATTTCCATTCAAGCATTTAACCTGTTCATTTAATTCATAAACACATACAAATGCATAGATTAACACATAAATACTTATCTTATGAAGAAGCTCGTCCCGCAACCAGCTATGTCGCTGCAACGTTCCACCCAACCATAGGCTAGTGTGTTCGTCAATCTCTCAGCAACACTGCCACCCTCGAGCTGGGCATGATTCCCACAAGGAATAAGGAACACTAGCAGGATCACACATAGCCAAGGATACCACAGAATTTAGCCAAGCCAACACAGTTGGGTTTATCAGGCTCAACCACAGAGCTATGGACACCTACACTAGATCTAGCCTGGCTTCTAGAACATCTACACACCCAACACAAGAAAGCACCCCCTTCTCTGCTACATAGTCCCTCGGGCTATGCCTTCCCTTCCAACGCTATTGAGGGTGTGCAAAGAAGAAAACTAGCCCCCTAGATCTATCTGTGAGGTTCCTTCACACACTAGGTTTATCAATCTGGTCAAACCCCATTTCCACTCCCAATTCAGTTCAGACCAAAGCACAGATGCATACACAATTCTGGGTTGAGGAAAACAGTTTTAGCAACAAAACAAATTGCCAAGATGGGTGAAAATAGCCCCCTAACAACAATTCGATTCCCAGGGACGTTTTGGCCGTAACGCGGCCAAAACGGACTCAACAACACCCAAGAAAATGCAGGTCTCTTCTCCCACTCACTGTGCAACACAAAAACAGTTTACCTCAGTCGGTTAATGCAGATAAACAACAACACATTTCGACAAAGAGCTCAACCATTGATCCTTGCCGAACCGACTTCCCAGACATGGGGAAAAATCTAGAACCTGCAAAAATGTGAATGGGAAAAATGGATTGCTCCTCGAATGGAAATTCCACGTGAGGAAATCAACTACCTGCATGCATGAGGAAAAATGCGGCTGCCAGTGCATGAGGGTGAGCTGCAACTACCTTCGTGAGTGAAAAATGTGGCTCCCTTCCTCCACGTGAGGGTAATGGATGAGAGATCTCCCTTGGGAAAGCACGTGGTCAAAGTATGACATCCCTTCCAGAATTGACAGCTGCCCATACTCCCCTTTCCCCAAGGCAATAACTGCCCAACTACTCCTCAGAGAGTTAAGTGGTTGGTTGAATAAGACAAGAAAGTAGTTGCCAACTCTTTTGGGTTCTTTTATTTACATTTGGATTTTTCCTATTGGCTCTGAGGTTAAATATTCCACCCCCCCTATCCTTAGGAAATCATGCTCCATCTCATTATTTGTTGCATTGACATAGATGGTTGTGGGTTTTTAATTAAATTGCATATTTACATGATGTCCAAAATTATAATGTGTTGGATAGCACAAAATACCATCAGAAACGATTTTTAATCGCCGAAACATAAAATGCTAAATCAATGGTGGGGCTTTCACCTTTAGCTCCACACCACGATTAAATACAGTATAAACATCATATACATTTTTAATGCAAACGAGGTCAAAACCAAGGTGTGACACAGGTTTCTGCAATTATGAAAGGGGATTTCTTCATGGCAACATTAACAAGTCATTCGATTGAAATGGAGGGATGGATTACTGATGACACGTACACAACAAGAAAGCAGACCGATTCGTTGGCACATTCATATCATGTAAAATGTACATATTAACACATATCTCCCATCATTAGTATTGACATTTCACAATATTAGATCAATAGAAGTGCGACAAACTCATAAAGATTCAAACACAAGATACACATACATCAAAGACATATATATTTAATGTGGAAACCAATACAGGAAAAAATCACAAAAGCGCTCTTCATCTACAATGACTAATATTTGGAACGCTTTTGGTCTACGCACATAGCTTGTAGACTTCTCTCATAAAATTTATTACAATGGATGAGTTTTCTATGTATTTCTCATGCTCTCATGCTTTCTTTTTGTCGACCTCTCTATCGAGCTCTCAAGTTGGGAAGGTTTTCCGCACACAACTCATGGATTGACTAAACCACTTTCTCTCTTTTTTGACCAAATCAATGAATACCTACATATCACGCTCATAAGGATTTAGCGATCTTCCAAAACATCAAGAGTTTAAATTCATTAGAAGACCCATTCGCACTTATCATGGATCGACCCTATGTGACATCTTACAATTCTTGTTCCAAAAGTCGACTAGTTCTCAAATGACAGTCGGTTGGTTGTTCTAACTACTCTAATGAATCTCATTACATTAATAGAGACACTAACGACCCATATGACAATCATGCCCATTCCAAAAAATAGACTAATAGTCTAACTTAACTCACTCTTACATTTATTGTTCCCTCAAAACATGTCGAATTCATGAATTCGACTTACTCTTCTCCTTTTCCGCCATGGCCTTGTTGGCCTTGCAACCAGATTCTTCACATTTTTTACCAAAACTGGTCTGCATTTTCCTAGGGCCAACAATTGGTTGATTTTTGTTTTTTCTCAAAGATATGTTAATGTATCAATCTCTACACAAAACCCACTAATATTTATAAATCTACATACAATTTAAGGCTAGTCGAAACTCAATTAACACTCACATTACAAATACCACATTAAGTTCGTGAGGTTCATTCAATATGTCATTACACTAGGGAGGTACATATGGTATTACCCTCCTTCCATAAGTCTAGCTCATATATATATTAAAATAATATAATTGAATATGGTTCTAGCGATATTTACAAGACAAAAATGACACCTTGCCAGAGCTCTAGGAAATATTCTAGAGAATGGTACAATATTGGGTATGAGGGTTTCTTGGGTTAGGGTTTTGTTGATGCCAGGAAATTCCCAAGCACCGATAGTAGGGATTCTCATGGATAATCGATCCCAATTAGATCGTCCATTGTTTGGTGTGGGGAATCCATTTGGTAAACGGTCCGACTATCGTAGATTAATTTGTTTAAAAAGTGTTTTATCGGTTATGACCTGATTCACCGTTTATGTTGTTTTGTTTATTTAAAAGATGAGATGCAAGTGCCTAATCTGAATGCATATAATTGATAAACAGAAACCTCACTAGTGATGCGCAGGTTCTTACCTCTCGTCTTAGCATTCCTACCTTATCAATTATCTTTTAAATCTAGGACTAAGATAATCTATCATATTATAGTTTACTCTATCCCCGTAGGGAGAAGATTTAAAATTAGAGCAATGTACTGTAACTATTCATACCAATTTCACAAATAGTTGTTTCAATATAATAAGCACATTTATAGTAGAAAATCTACAAAAGAAAGCTATGATATAATAAACCATTCATTACTCATTTCATACACAGACATTTTACGTAGAAAGAAAAATCATTCATAACTAAAGAATTAATTCAAAGAAGTTAAAACGATCTCACATTATATAGTACAAAAGCAAGAAGAAGTAATTCCACACATTCCAAGAAAATTTTGTGCAGGACTTCCCAACAAATAGGTCTTTCTTTTTAGTAGAAAAATAAGTTTTCTTACCAAAATAGTCCAACCCTTCTTTATGCTAGAAAAATTCCTCCCTATCTACTTCCTATCTCTATTTATATTGCAATCAAAATTCGTCATCTAGTGACCTTTCATTTACCCTAAACCTAGGGATTCCAAAATTTGTCATCTAGTGCTTTACATAGGAAGATGCCAAAAATTCTATAAAGACAAAATTTCAAGTGGGCCATGCTGGAAACATATGTTCCCCATATGATAGCCTCTTCAGCAATGGTTTTGTACTTTATCGGCTCCAGTACCTACACGGCCACGTGTCACTTCTTCTGTTGCGGCCTTGCACATGTCTTTTAAGAGGCAAGTGTTGACAAAATCTTGCCCAGCAAAGTGGTTAATATCTTCTTCATTGAAAGCTTATACTTTTTTGATGTATTCTACATCTTCTTGTAATCTGTCCTGCAAATGTTCCATATGTTGGTCTTTCCCTGGAAGGTCGGTGATCTTCGAAACCAAAGGAATTTGGAACTTTTCATGGACTTGATGTATCTTTAGTCCTCACATTATTCCACGATTTTGGAAATCTCGTTGCTTAACCTCCGGGCAGCTTTCCTACAAAACTCTAGAAGTGCCATTTTTTATTTTATGTCCTCTGTCGTATTTTGGGGTAGATGTTCAGGAAAATTTGAATTAGCTTCCATTTAAGTCAACTAGATTTTGACCTTTTCTGAGACCTCCATTAGTCCTTTTCTTAAATCCAGTGATTCTGCTGCAATCACTCTTAGTCTTGTCATCATCAACCTCACTTTGTAGATCTCACCTGTGAGAGTCACCTAAGCCTGATGTATTTATTTTCAATTTTTGCAGGATTGATCATGGAAAGGAGTGATGTCTTGCCTTTTCTCATCATCTAGATTCAATTTATTCTCCATAGATTCCTTTTATTTATCAACTCTTCTACCTGAGTTTTAAACTCTCCAAACTATTGGTTTTTCACGGACTCTCTTGAATCCAGTTGAGATATTTGAACTTCAAAGTCGTTCTTTTCTCCCTCCATGATTACTAATTGCACATTTAGTGCATCCTTTTCCATCTCCATAAACTGGTATTCACTTAGTAGTCTTTCTTTTTCGGAGAGAATGGCATCATGCTTCCTCTTTAACTCTATGCCTTCTCATCGTAATTTTACTAGATTATCCTTCATCTTGAGCATCTTTTCTTTGTTACGCTCTACATCGTCCATCAATCGATCAACATTGTCAGCGTTGGCCTATGCAGCTACTATGTTCACTAAGGCCATGAATTTTGGGTACTTATGGGTACCCTCCATTATAGTATTTTTGGTGATAGTGACTACGTCAGCTTGCGTGCCCATCTTCAACCTTTTTTCTGACCTCCTTTTGATGATCTTCCTAGCCTTGTTAAAGATAATAGTATTTAGGCATGCCACAGTGTGTTGCTTCGATGGGGTAAATGGGGTGAGCTCGAGCTCCCCAAAAGGAATATGACCACCGGTTATTGTTTCACTTGATGAACCAGGAGGGTCTTGGTCCATTGGGTCATTCTAGGCTGCCTCTTGGTCTAAAGCCTCCTTGATTCTGTCTTCTTCATCCTTTCTCTTAATTTCTTTCGTCTCCTCCTCGGCTTCTTTTTGTGCTCTCTCTTCATTTTCTTTCCTTGTACTCTCCTCTTCATGTTTCCTTAGGGATTCTTCTGCTTACCTCTTCTCAACTTCTTCTTTTAGTTTTTTCTCAGTCTCTTCCTGTTGCAACCTTAAGGCCTCTTCTTTCTGTTTCTGTAGCTTCATCTCCGATGTAGTGCTACCATATTTTCTCCTGCTGGTACCACTTTATCAAAACGCTTTCTTAACTCGGTCAAATAATTATCTCTTCTAAATACTTCTTCGTCTCTGTTGAAGAAGTTTGAGTATTCATAGTGTTTTTTCACAGCCGCGCAATGTTCAACGACCTTTCCTTTGCTGTCATTTCTTTGAAAACTTTTTTCTCCAAAATGAAAAGTTTCCAACTCCTTTACAAAGTCACCGACTCCTCTTACCTTGGAGAATTTATATCCTCATATGCAGAAATGTAATGGGGGGGAAGTTGCTTTCTTAATTTCATGTAGGAAACTACCAACCCCATTCAAAAATACTTTCCTAACAAGCTCTTTATGGACCACAAAATCTATGGTGTATCTTGGCAGAAGGGACGAAGCTCTGGAACATCCATACATCCTAATGTAGGTTCCCTCCTGCGAGAAATAATAATCTCCATACTTTTTTATGACTTCCATTGTCCGATAGGAAGTTTGGTTCCTTTAAGAAGATTATCCAGTAAAGGGGAATGATGAAATATTCACATATAAGTTTGTAATACCCTGCGTATTTATGGGCCTAGAGAATTTGGTATGCCACATAAATGGGAGCCTTGGTCTGGTTCTAGATGCAACCTAGCTTAGAAAATGGGTGTCTACTCAAAATGCAGTCAATGAGGTAAGAGGACATGTAGAATTCAACCCTCCTCTAAGTTAAACCTCCATGTGCGGCCACTACACATGACGACATGCTATCAGAAATGATATATTCCCAATTTAATATAATGCCTTCATAGGCTATATAGTATATCATAGGAACCTAATTTAGTTTGCAAATGGTTCCACCAGCTCAGCCAAAAATCCTATTCAATAGAAAGGCTATGATTCTGAATGGGGTCTGTTAGAATAATCCGTCAGGATTATTGTAAATAAATAATAGGAATATGAGTAGCTAGGAAGGCGAAAAGGATGGT
>LPNX010864590.1:38079-49759 GCA_001517045.1 Pseudotsuga menziesii | reverse complement strand
CCAGCAGATTCAACAACAGAAGCAGAATATGTGGCTGCAGCTGAAGCAACGAAAGAAATAGTATGGATCAGGAAGATACTTGAAGATTTGCAAGAAAAATAAGAGAACTCCACTCCCTTGTTGGTCGACAATACTTCTGCAATCAAGCTGGCTAAGAATCCTAGATTCCATGATCAAACCAAACAAATCAACACAAAGTATCATTTGATTTGACATCATGTAGAGGCCAAGACAGTCCATCTTCGACATTGTTCCACAAATGATCAAGTTGCAGACATCTTCACCAAAGCGCTTGGACGAGAAAAGTTTGAAAGATTCAGAAACATGCTCGGACTTACGAACACCCCTTCGGATTAAGAGGGGGATTGTTAGAATAACCCGTCAGGATTATTGTAAATAAATAATAGGAATATGAGTAGCTAGGAAGGCGAAAAGGCTGGTAATCAACCGCCTCATGAAATGTATAAATACAGGCATTTGCATTTGAATAAACAATCAATCGGGAGTTATACTTAACAGGGTCATTAGGCTCTGAGATTCATACTCCCCACTTACCTTCTACCGCAATTGTTTCCCTGGTACCACCATCTTCTTTGCATACTCCAAGTGATCCATGTTTATCCCTTTGATCCAATCCTCGGTCATCATGACCTGTGGTGGAGGTAACATGTGAGCCAATGTTATGAAGGCTAGATTAAATGAAGCAAAGGCCTCCCCTTTGATGTCAGAAATAATCCCTGAAGAGGAATCCGTTTGAGGTAAAATCCATCCAATAACTTATGGAAACGAAAAAAGCTTCGGGCGCGTGGCATCTTTGGTAATGCTTGATCTTTTTACGTTCTAATATAAGACCATATCCTCAAGACCAGCACATGGGATGTTCTGGTATCTGATCATATGATAAAGTTCTCCCCATTTGAATTCGAGAGAAACTCTTGTGATTGCCTTCATGTCTTCAAATTTAGTTTTTGTCTTGGTGATAGAGATGATATCTACATCTGAGTCTACCCCACTTGACTTTGACTTCTTCTTGCTACCTTTCTTAGTCATTGTGTAAATTATTTGGTCCAAAGTCTGTTTTCACACCCTTCTCGGTGAAGTAATCCCACTTGGTGAAAATAGAACCTGTGATATACGTACATGAGTATAATGAGAAGTGAATTGAACGAGTAATACTGCAGTTGATTTAAATAACCACGCAAATAAATACCAATCATTTTAAGTGAGAAAAATGCATCATTGTATGAAAGAATAGAAAAATATAGTAATGACAATGCAGTCCTGTCTAATGAATTCTTCTAATCCTGACCTACCATTTTTACCTTTGAAAGAAGAACAATGAGAATAAACATTCTATCAGTTTTTCTCACTCACCCAAGTTCCAAGACAAGTGGTGGTATGCAAAATTTATGGAGTGTGAACTAAACATAATGACTCTTGAATCTGATGGATCTGAAAAGGGAAATGAAACCAGGACTTGGTATTAAGATGGAAGGAAAAAACATGTTACTTCTGTAGTGGATTGGTTCTCAACCAGGTGTTCCATAGTCTGGTAAAAGGTGGCTTGAAGATGAGGGAAAAATCTCTCTCCACACAGGCGACTTCTAGTTTGTTACTAAATCCCCTAGAAAAACTTCTCCTTTCTCCTTACCATTGTTTTTCGCCCATATATATTGGCAAAGTTTACGTGATAACAATATGAGGCTTGAATCCAACAATTTGAGCAATAGTTTGAAAACACAATCCTTCACCATATGCCTAAAAAGGTTTTCCATTCTATCTTTTAAAAACAATTCTCAAAATAAACTGGCAAAACGTAACCTTGATAAAAACTACAATAGGGAGTAAAAATGAGAAATTACAAAACACGACTTCCTTTTGGACAGGAAAAAATAGTCAAGATTTACTTCAAAAGGGTTCCCATCAAGGTTACTTTTAGACTTGCAATGACTGAAGTGGGTTCAAAAACGCTTTCAAACCTAACCTCTCACCTAAGAAACCTAAATGAATAATTGGTTTTCCTATGAGTTGGTTTAACCAGGGTCTTAAGGAAAGAAGCAAAGCCATTAGAAACACCTCAAGGCAAGATGGACTGAAAATACATCAGGGGTGTAATGTTCCCAAGTAACTAGTTTAAAACCACCCATTTCCCTAAAGTGCTTGCTCTGTCAAAACCATAAGTGTAACCTATCATTGCCATAGCCTACCCCAAGGAATTCACGCCTAAAAATACCCAAGCTAAGGCGAATTCTAGGTACAAATACTAGGCTTGATCATATTGGGCATAAAACCTACACTTTTACCAAAGTAACAACACTATGGGCATACGTATACGGAGGATATATGCAAATAGGGACATGTAAGAAGACAAAGAACAACCTTAGCTATATTTGAAAAATACCTACGATATATCTACCATATTACCACCACATATAAAACTTTCAACTTTAGAAAACCAAAAGAGTCCAAGAGATACGGTGCCTACTTGTCCAACGTTCAATGGTCGTGGAATGTGAGTGGGTATACTGGCTGCAATATGTCCTTCAGTGATGGGCTGCTGGGTTAAACGACATTTTTGTGATAAAAAATAAATAAAACTTGGATGTATATATAGAAAAAAGAAAGAATTAAGTCATAAATGTGGTTGTTGGATCATAAATATGGTGGTTGGACATTTAAATGTGATGGTTGGAAAAAACACCGTTTGGCACGAAAACACTGTCGATCTTTGCATTTAGCTGATTCTATCGGTGAGATTATCAAGTTTTCTCCTACAACTGTGAGCGTTTTGGCGATGATTGCCAAATTTTTTTGACCGTGTCGGCACCGACTTGCCGATTTCCTCTGATGGAACGTGTCAACGCTTGACTTATTCACAGGTTCACTTTTACTTTCGATCAGGCACAAGATTAGTATCGGGATGATGGTAATTTATCCAATAATGGTCATTAGGATCTGCAGGAAATGCAATTTATTGTGAGGAATACGATCTAGGTTATCTCCGCAATAGCATGGTCTTTCAATATACATCTTAATGCGTCAGAACGAAGTCAACCCCATAGAATAATAGATTAGTTTGGTCAAGGATCTAGCTCACAATAATCAACTTTAGCACTTATGAAAGATCAGATTTGAGGAAATATAAATATTCCTAGAGCGAGCAACAAGACAACAACTTTTAAATAGAAGGTTCAGGCTTAGGCACGATCGAATGAGTAATATGAAGAGCCTAAAACAAACTCAAGTAGGGCCCTATCCACCAAACAATTCAACAGGGGTAGCGGCAGATCTCAAAACATTTATTTAGAATAAAGGAGATGCCCTCACACAAAGGTCATTATCAACATTCAATTACTAGGTACCTAATTTCATTTTTTGGCTTTGATTTAGCGCTCCCACAAGGATCAACATTTCAGAACAAAGCGCATTCAGACTATGTCTTGATTCCACCATTACATGCATCACCTTGCACACTCTTCACTGTCGAAATATGGACAATAGGTGCGATTGTAGATCGGATCAACCTAAACCGCTACCTTTTATTGCCAGAATAATTACTGAACTATCTTATTTCATAATGGCATAATTTTCCAAGTTTAACCGAGAGCTCAACGTTCATTATTATCATCATCACTTGCCAAGCTCCCTCGACCGTTTCAGAGACACTTTATGAGTTTCATTCGACAACTTCGACGATGATTCCCCAATTCCTTTCGACCATTTTGGCAGAGATTCCAAGTTCCTCCGAAACAACGCAAAAATAAACTTAATACTGATTCTGCCAACCATTTCAGAGCAACTGGTCGAGTTCCTATGATAAATCGGGGAAACTGGCCAAGTTTCTCCGATATGTCGAAGAAAAACTGTGAGTTTTACTTAGCCCAAAAACTTCCTTTGCTCAATCCTTTGGAAAAAATAAGTGTACAGGATGGATTTCTTTGAGTTAGAAAACTAGTCTAAGTATGCTTTCAAACAAAATAGAAGGAGGGGCCCTAAAATACCAAAACAAAATTGGGGAAGCAGTTGCAGCAGCAACAGGTTCATCTCCCCAAGTACTACCTATAAGTTTAACTGGTTATCCATACCAACTAGGTAAAGTGATTATCTTTCCTCGAGGTCTGTCTAACAAAGCTATTAAGATAGAGGAGACTTAAGATAGGTATAAGTTGAAGAATTAACTTGTCTTTGGTTCTATGTATTTCATCAAGGTATTTCTAAGGAGAGAAGGAATAAGGTAAGGCATAAGTAGTTATTGAGAGGTCCTTAAGTAATATGGCTAGATAAGGAAGTTGTTAGTTTGGGAGGAGTTTACTTTAATTGTTGCAATTGCCATCAATCTCTTTGTTTCCACTGAGCTTCGTTTCTAGCATTTACTACTTACAACAGTAAGTAAATGGACCTCCATTACTTTCAAAGTGTTTTTCAATGATTTTTTGTTTCTATGTATTAACAGGTAGAAGTGCTTATGATTTAGCTCCTCATGTTGAAGAACAAGGCCTAGCGAAACATGAGAGCTTTACATTAGCCTTAGGTTTGGATTTTAGGAATATCACCTATTGGACTTGGCTCATAACTCGTTATAGATGTATGAACTAGCCCGAAACTATAGCTTTAGTGATGTTGCTTGAACCTACCCTACCCTACTAAAGGAGCTGATGGAAAAATGACTAGATATGTATAATTAATCAAACATATTTGGATCATGCTCTTATGAGGTTGGAAATGGTTTAATGAAGTGGTGAGAAGGCTCTGTTGATGCAAAGCATGGAAAAATATTTGTTGAAGCTAATAATACACTTGATATGAGGTGCCATGACGATTACATGTAAATGTGCATGAAAAGAACTAATAAATGAGTCGTAGAAGAAGACACATGCTGAGGAAGGTATCATATTATTTATTGTCAAAGTATCTTCCACAAATCACAATACATTATCTTGACTTGTATTATGTCAATGTCAACTCAAGAAAGCATAGTTGTTTCAGTGTGGATGTAGCCTTAAAATCTACTCAAATATAAGACCATGATTTATGCTCATTTAAATTTTATTGCCATTATATAATGATATCTCATGTCATCTATTAAATACAATATAATAAATTTTTCAAAATTGAAACTTTTATAAGCAAAAACACAATCCATTATTTTAAATACAACATAATAAATTTACAAAACTGAAGCTTTTATAAGAAAAAAAACACAATCCATTATTTTAATTTACTTTAAAGCCAAAAAAAAATTCTATTGTAATTCATGGAAGGTGGTTTGAAAATTATTTGTTTTTTGTTTTTTAACTTAACATGCATTTATAAACCAATTCAATAAAATAAATATGAATAAAATATTATTTATTAATAATTAATATAAGAAATATGAATTGTTTAAAAACTTTAAAATTTGCACATACATTTACAACAAAATTAAAATTAAAGTTGAAATTAATAATATGTTATATACATTATAATAATTCATTTAAATCAAATTGATCAAAATGACTTATGTACCGTAGAATCTTGATAGCATATATATCATTTAAACAAAATGTGTCATATTAGTAGAGAATCCAGATTACATTCATTCATAATTCATATATTCATAGTGGCTCAACAAGAGCATACATATCGCTTATAAGAATTGAACCTGGGTGGAGAGAATAACATTCATTCCTCCCAACCACCCAAGCTACAAAGGACATGATATTATGATTAGATCATTGCAACAAGATTGGAAAAATATCAAAGTTTTAATCTGTTGAAATAATGCTCTTGAAGTAAAGAAGATGATGTACACATTGGAAAAAAAATGGTATTATTTTGTGGCTTGTTTTTTTAATGAAAATAATATAGAGTTTAAGTATGAAAGTAATTTTTTTAATATATTTATAAATTAGAAAATGTACTAAATTTATATATTAAAAATGATAAAATTAATTAAAAATATATATTTATTGAAAATAAAATTAATTAATATGGAAAATAATAAACTTAGACTTTATTTAATAAACTGAATTTAGAATTTAGAATATATTTATTTATCTATCTAATATTGTAATAATGTGTATTTATCTCTCTTCTTATGTTGTGGCTTATGGGTGACAGGGCAAGTGGTAAAGTTGAGATGTTGTAAATGGTGGTAAATGGGTCTTATGTTTGAATCTCTCCATACTTACCTGTGCGCCATGGTTTGGGCCATGTGGATGCTTCGAGGGGTATAGTGGTAGCAGGATTGGATCCTTGGACCCTGTGTCATGCAAGTACCATACCTGTTCCCAGTTGTTGATTCCCTTAGTAAAAAAATGTATTCATCTCTCCATCCCACGACTACCAACAAAAAACAATACCATCTCCGTTTTACAAAAGGTGTATATAGTTGAATTGTCCTAATATGCAGGTTTTATACAAAAGCATTCAATTAAGGAGGTTGTGTTTCATGGAAATGCATCAACGACTTCTTGTGGTGAAATATGGTTTCAAGTAATTGAATTGTCTAAAAATGTAGGTTCTTCACAAAAGTAGTTGATGAAAGAGGTTGTATCTCATGATGCAAATGATTTGATGACTTGTTGTAGGAATTCGATTAAAGAGGTTCCATGGAAATGAACCAATGATTTCTTTTGGTCAAATATGGTTTGCAAGTAATTAAATTGTCTTAAAATATAGGTTCTTCACAAAAGTAGTTGACGAAAAAGGTTGTATCTCGTGATGCAAATGATTTGATGACTTGTTGTAGTTGTATAAAGAGTTTTCTTTTATGCCAAAGACTTTTTGGACAAAGACATGAATTAGGAAAGTTTGTTTGACAAAATATAAACTAAAAATTAAACCTTAATATACCTCAAAATGATATTTTTTTCATTACCATGAGAAAATGTATCTATCATTGTGGATTGCTCTGTCAGTTTTAAACTTAAAGTGGGCACATTTAATGATATAGATTACCTTATAAATCAATTTATTCATTCCATAGCATATTTATTCCACATCAATTTAGATTAGCTCTAAGACATTTGGAATATGCAATTCAAAGAACTATACATAGAGAAACCAAGTGTAGATAAACTCCTTAAAATTTAGTAACTTCTATGATTTTTTTTAAGGATTCAAACAATATACCTAAGTATAATATTCTAAGCCATTATTTTGGATTAAAAAAATTACACACATAGATGAGTATATGAGTATTAAATAAAAAAAACACAATTTACTACTAAAACTTGTAAATTTATGTAAAAATTATATTAAAAAAACATATTTTATGTAAATATCGTGATTTTTTTATATAAAAAAAAGACTAATTAATGTTTTTTAAGTCCAAAAAACATTCATTTACCTAAATTTTACTCCTAAAAGTTATCTTACAATTTTCTAATATATTAAAAACACACTTTTCCAAGTTTATTTTTTATACACAACCATTATCCCAAATTTTAAGACTTAATATGGAAAACTATTAATACACTTTTTCAAGTTTCTTTTTTATACACAACCATTATCCCAAATTTGAAGGCTTAATATGGAAAACTATTAATTTTCTTTTTTATGACAATGAGCGTATTTGCACAATGGATACCTTTAAAAATAATGAACATTGAACTTGAACTTGTTGCCCTCATCTTTTCATTAAAAAAAAAATAAAGTCATTGTGGTTCTTTATACAATTTATTTTATTAGTTATATGAAATATCAATCTAAAAACATAGTTCTTTATACAATTTATTTATTTTATTAGTTATAGGAGATATCAATCTAAAAACATATGATTTACCTAATATTAAGAGAAAATATAATTAATAGTATCAAATAACTATGATTTTTTTAAAAATTATCTACAATTTATTACAGTTAAGTCATATTATTAAGAGAAAAGGATAATAAATGCTATCAAATCACTGTGAATTTTTTAAAAGTTATCTACAATTTATTAAAGTTAAGTCATTATCATAAAACGTAAATTTCATGAGACATTTAGTTATGGAGCTTTCCTTGTATAGATAATAGAAACTTCTTCACATGTTAGTTATGTACACAAGTCACTTGTGAAAGATGTAACATCTCTAAGGGTGGTGAAAAGGTGCAGAACCTTTAGGTATAGAACGTGGTCTATCTCGTGAAGTTGGAACTTTTTGTTTGGTTTAAAGTTATTAGGTTTGAGTGGCTTCTTCAATTTCGAATTTTATGTATATAAATGGTATGTTTCTCTTTTTAGAAAGTGGGTAAGATATGAAGCTTTGATTTTAAATTGTATATGAGAGTATTGTTTTTATAACATGATAATGATAATGATATACATGTAAAGAAGTTGAAGATTAAATGATACAATGACTTATCTCCAATTAAATTTGAAGATTTCGTTGTGAAGAAGTTGAATCGTCTTGAAATGTTAGTCATCTACACAAGTTGTTGATGAAAGACAAAACATCTCTTAGGATGGTGAAAAAGTGCAAACACTTTTAGGTATAAAAATGTGGTCCATCTTGTGAAGTTGAAAACTTCTTGTCTAAATTAATTAAGTTGTGTGGCTTGTTTAATTAAGAATTTCATGTCTCTAATTAGGATGTTTTTTCTTTTTTTAGAAAGAGGATAAGATCGAAGGTTTCATTTTTGGAAAAAGTTAATAGGCATTCCTAAAGGTTTTTTTGTTAGATTTAGTATGTGACTTTTAAGATTTATTTAAAAATTTAAAGTGTGAACAAATTTGTAATAATCATGTGAAAATGTCAATTATTTAAATATTGAATTTAGATGTTTTATTGTAAATGAGTTTGTGTTGTAGCAATGTTTAGAAAGTTAGAATATGTAGTAGTTCGAAAGTTATAATTTGTAATAGATATGAACATTTGACAGAAATTGCCAACTAATGGATAACAAATGGAGAAGAATAACACCTGATACACTAATTGTGGTATTGTTCTCATCATGCAACACAAGGTTGAAAATTGCTTATGCAACATGTTCCTATGCCTTATGATTGTCAATTTTCAAAACATCAATTTATTAGGGAATTGCTCCTGTACACACAATGCTTAGCTTATTGGTATTACCCAAAGTTTCACTATTGCAACAACATCATTGATCTTGATGCTTGAAGATATTGATGTCAACAAATGCAATAGGATTGAAAGCAACTTGGTATTGCAAAGGGTAGTCATGCCCTCAACATTAGACTGATCGAGCTTTTGAAGATTAAACATTGGTTGTTTTTCTTCTTCTTAAAGGTCTGTGAATGTACAATCTTTGCACAAACCCACTGATATTTCTAAATATACAAACAATGTTAGGGCTCATTGAAACGTAGTTAATACTCTCATTACAATTACCACATTAAGGTAGTGAGGCTCATTGAATATGCCATTGCACTATGGAGGTACATATGAATTTACCTTCCTTCCATAAGTGTATCTCATATAAAAATTAAAATAATATAATCAAATATGGTTCCAACGATATTTACGAGTAAAAAATGGCACCTTGTCAAAGCTCTAGGTGATATTCTAGAGAATGGCACAACACTGGGTATGAGGGTTTCTTACATTAGGTTCAACTCCCTAAGTACTAGTTATAAGTTTCATTGGTTATCCATACTGACTAGGTAGACTAATTATGTTTCCTCGTGGTTTTTCTAGCGAAGCTATTACGATAGAGGAGATTTAATATAGGTATAAGTTGAAGAATAACTTGGCTTTGGTTCTATGTATTTCCTCAAGGTAATTCTAAGGATAGAAGGAATATAGGTAGGCATAAGTAGTTATTGATAGGTCCTTCTAGTTTAGGAAGAGTTTACTCCAATTGTTGTGTTTTCCATTAGTCTCTTTGTTTCCACTAAGCTTTCTTTCTAGCATTCACTACTTCCACTAGTAAGTAGATTGACCTCCATTACTTTCAAAGTAGCAGTTTTAATGCTTTTGTGTATCTGTATATAGATATGTGCTTGATAGAAGTGCTTATGTTGTAGCTCCTCATGTTGAAGAACAAGGCCTAGCAAAACATGAGAGCTGTACATTAGCTTTAGGTTTGGATCTTAGGAATATCACCTACTTGACTAGTCTCTTAACCTGTTATAGATTTCCAAACTAGCCCAAACCTATAGCTTTAGTGATGTTGTTTGAGCCTACCTTACCCTAATAAAGGAGTTAATGGAAAAATGACTAGATATGTCTAACTGATCAAATATATTTGGTTCATGCTCTTATGGGGTTGTAAATGGTTTAATGAAGTGATGAGAAGGATCTATTGATGCAAATAATGGAAAAATATTTGTTGAAGCTAATAATACACATGATATTGCCTTTCATTATGAGTACATGTAAATGTGCATGGAAAGACCTCATAAATGAGTCATAGAAGAGGACACATGTCAAGGAAGGTATCCTATTGTTGTTGCTAAAGTATTTTCCACAATTCACAATGCATTATCTTGACTTGTATTGTGTCAATGTCAACTCAAGAAGACATAATTGTGTCAGTGTGGAGGTAGCTATATAACTTTCTTGAGTATGGGATCATGGTTTATGCTTATTTAAATTTTATGGTCATTATATGATGATATCTCATGTAAACTATTAAATATAATATTTTTTATTACAAAATTAAGACTTTTATATGTGAAAACACAATCCATTATTTTAATTTACATTAGAGAAGTTCTCGTTTACTTCATGGAAGGTGGTTTACAAATTATTTGATCTTTTAAAATTTAATTTGATAAAATAATATATATTTAATAAATAAAATTAATACAATAAATATGAGTAAAAATATTATTAATAAAAAATACTATATACAAACTTTAAAATTTGCAAATACTTCAAAAATAATAATTAAAATTGATATTAATATTGAAATTAAGAATATGCTATATACATTATAATAAATCATTTAATCAAAATTCGTAAAAATAAGTTCTATGGACCCTTAAAAACAATAAACAATAAATAATATATATAGTTTGGAACTGTGGAACCCTTACCGAGGCATAGTAAACCATGACTTGAGGCTAGTCTTAAAAACTATATATCAAAAACAAAATTCATTAAGATGAATGAATCATTTGAAAAATATCAACTTGAATTACTGCTTACGAAGATATATTATGATTATGAAGGGGTATTATGATTAGATCATTGCGACAAAATTTATCATGATGATTGGTTGAAATGAATAACTCTCGATTCATATTATTTCTCCATAGAATGCCTTTATTTATACATTTACAATGACTCTTGGGATCACACATCCGAGAGTCTCTTCATATTCCTAATATTTACAATAACATATAATCCCAACGGATTATATTCCAACAATCCCCCCCTTAATCCGAAGGGGTGTTAGTAAGTTCGAGCATGTTTCTGAATCTTTCAAACTTTTCTCATCTAAGCGCTTTGGTGAAGATGTCTGCTACTTGATCATTTGTGGAACAATGTCGAAGATGGACTGTCTTGGCCTCTACATGATGTCGAATCAAGTGATACTTTGTGTTGATGTGTTTGGTCCGATCATGGAATCTGGGATTCTTAGCCAGCTTGATTGCAGAAGTATTGTCGATCAATAATGGAGTGGAGTTCTCTTGTTTTTCTTGCAAATCTTCAAGTATCTTCCTGAGCCATACTATTTCTTTCATTGCTTCAGCTGCAGCCACATATTCTGCTTCTGTTGTTGAATCTGCCGGAACTGACTGTTTGTG
>LPNX010864590.1:14148-35530 GCA_001517045.1 Pseudotsuga menziesii | reverse complement strand
CAAATCTGATCTTTTGCTGGAGTTGTTTCTGCCTCCTCTACCTCTGAAGTTTCTTCTTCCTTTGCCTCTCATGCTGCTTTCTCCTTTGGGATGATCTTTGGATTGGTCTTTGGTGTGGTTCTTTACTTTTTGAGAAAAGCAAAGTGATTCTTCAGAATGCTCGAATCAAAGGGTTATGTGATTGAATCTTGCAACTAAAACAATAGGAGAAAAATAAGAAAGAGTAAAGGTGCAGGTCTAAGTCTCTGCCACCTTCCTCAAGCTTTACAACTGTCACGTCCCCATCCCTTGAACCGGCGAAGAGGACGCAACCAACACACCAAACACGGGCAACAGCCCCATGAATCATGAACAAGGGTTAAATGCTGATATTAAATTGCTTAAACATATATAGCAGGATGCATGATCCATCATACAAAGATGCATAAAACATCAACATATAGCGGAAGCAAACACACATACAATTCCAGCATTCAACATGTTCATTACATTTCATTTGACATCAATATAATTGCAGAGATGAAGTAACCACAACACTTATCTTTTGATGAAGAATTTACCCCGCAACCAGCTATGTCGCTGCAACGTTCCACCCAACCATAGGCCAGCGTGCTCATCAATCTCTCAGCATCACTGCAAGGATAAGGGTCAATGCAGGCTTACACATAGCCAAGGGACACAACAACAAACCAACATAACTGGGTTTACCAGGCCATCAACAAACCGGCCAAGGTAGCGTAGTCTGAAGACAAACCACTACATACACACAGCCAAAGGATCCCTTCACAGCCCTGTGAAGAAGATAAAGACAATCCGACAGGTGACAGCCCCAACCAACAGGTGAAACACAGCACAGGCCCACAAGGCAACTCAGAGTTGTTCTTGGCCCTAACGTGGCCAAAACAACTCAGCTGCAACCCAAAACCAGGGTACTTCCGCAGACACAAACACACAGAAAAACAATGACAACAATCCACAGTCCACAATGGATAGTAAACAACATTCCTAGCATATCCATGGGAACTCAGCCAACAAATGTGGCAACCAACAGTCACAAACTCACAATGAAAGTGATGGCTGCTATACACCGTCCCAAAACAGGGAAGAAGACAAAATCCAAATAGTCTGTAGCAGCCCCAAAGTGCAACAACAACATAGCTCACGGCATCGGGAATACAATAGTCCCAAATGTATCAGCAACCACAACACAGGGGAAAACATACCCGATTCCACTCTGTGGAAAAACGTGAATGACCACTGATAAGCAGCTCCTCTCCTGGCTGTGTGAGATCCAACAGAATCACTGCCTGTGCGTAAGGATGAGCAATACTTCCGCTCCTGCGTGAGAGTGAATAGCTCCACTCATGCACGCGGATGAACAACCAATGTGAGGTGTGAGCAGACCACCCAGAGCATGCGTAGTGGAGAGTGTGTGAGGAAAACAACACCGACCTCTACGTGAGGAAGATGAACAGACCGCGATGGGGAACGAACCGACCGAGGATAGAATGCATCGTGGGGAGAATGGAAGGTCACGTGAGAGTGGAATGCAAGCAGTCGTGGGTGGAGTGGGCGCGTGGGCAAGGGACTGACAGTCCTACCACTCCACTCCCAAAAACAATAACTGCCCCAACCACCAACAGCCATTCTCCATGAAGGTGGTTGGATAAAACAATAAAGAGGTTGACAAGGGAAGATGGAAAAACAAAACAATGTGGCAACACATGGGTTTTTTCCATAGACCAATGTTTGACATCCCCCACCCCTTATCCTTCGGAACCATGCCCTTTTCATTCAACGTTGCACTGGCATAGCTGGTTGTGGTTTATTTTTAATTGATGTGCGTAGTTACATGATGCCAATCAAAATGTGACGGATAGCACGATATACCATCGGCAACTATCCCCATTTCTAAAACATACACAACCAAATCGATGGTGGGGATTTTTCCTTTAGCTCCTCACCACGATTACTTACAATATATAAATCATGCAAACAGGGTCAAAACCGGGGTGTTACATTCCCCTCCCCCTTGGAATAACACCGTCCTCGGTGTTCCATTACATATATACAATACATATACAATTGCACATCAAAATTTCAAAATTGCAGATCCATCCCACGTCCAATCATTTACTTTGAACATTCAAGACCAAGCCCCTCGGCTTCCATGGAATTCTCCTGCTGGTTCTCAGCTTCTAGCTGATCCTGAAGTCTAGGAACTTTGAGGCTATTTCCTTCATCATGTTCCCTCATTGGGCAGTCCCGGCGTAAATGATGTCCTCCTCATCTCCAGCATCTCACTGGATGCTTCACCTTTACCTGCTCAATTTCCTTTGAGTCTTCATGCCTGGACCGTTTCCTATCTGGTCGCTTGGACAACTGTCCCATCGCTAATCCACCTTCCTTTCCTTTGTTGATTGCTCCCAGAAGGATTTTCACCTCCCTTTGCAAACCAATAGAGTCTTGCAAAATATGGTGGTTCATTTCACTCTGCCTCCTCTGTATCCTGAGCATCTCCCCAATATTGTCTTGGGTCTTGGCAATCACTTGAAGGAGACTTCCAGCTAAGTCCAACAACTTTTGATCTGCTGCCATGATCAATGTGCACCACCTGGTTTCACCTTTCTCACATGTGAAATGCACCATTGAAATTCTATCAGACCAAGCATAATATAGACATTAAAATCGGTCAATTAATTTCCCCATTTGGCATGACAGTCCAAGTCTCATCAATGAGGCTTTCATATTTTTCATGCCTTCCCCAACAGGCACATGAGCTCATTCATGTCCATTCCTGGGCAGGGAATTTAACTATTCCAGCATTCACAATTTTACTTAAGCAATTACACACATTTCATTTTTAGTCATACATGCATTCAACAATCCTTTGTTTTCACAATGCATAAACATATATATATATATATATATATATATATATATATATATCAAAAGGCAAGAGAGAGCAATAAGAGTTTTTCCCCTCTTTGTTTTGTTCCATCCCGGAACCCACACCATTGCAGTGGCTTTTCATGCTCTCAGCCTCTTTCACTTCACCGTGAATGCTGGACCAATCTCTCTTGGTCATGACACTTAGTGTCTTTGGTCTATTCCAGACCTCTAAACCATGGAGTATCTCCACATGGTCTGTCTCAACTGATAGGAAACTCACGGTCTCACTAGCACCTTTTCCATTGCCACTCATTCCGAGCTTTCCAGGACAGTCACATGTCCACATGCACCCCTAGGATGCTCTCATAGTCCTCGCTTCCAGCGATACCTGTATCCAAACATTGAATAAATCCACATGCTTAGTTTATTCTCATCAGTTTTATCTCTAGAACAAGGGCTTAAAATATCATAACCAAATCACATACACATGTATATCCATAAGCAAAATGACCCAATACTTATCTGTATTGTGTGTTTCCTCATTCGTCCACAGGATCCTGCTTCGCTTTGCAAGCCTTGGGATCGCCTATGGACTTAGATGTTAGGTCAGCACACAGGCTACCCCACAACATCAAATAATTAATGTCTAGCCAGTACATCCTTATGTCCACTGGGCTTGGAACTTTAACACGACCATTTCTAGGTCTAGGATCTACTATGGATCCTCAGGCATATAACAGCCCAACATACACTCATGTTAACAATAACACATACACTTGTACCAACGATACACTTATATCAACAATACCCCTTACTCCGCAACCCCTCACAACAACCATTTACCTTTTTCCTGCCAACACAAGAAATACGATTAATACAAGCAAGTTCATCAGCGTTGTTGCTCTAAAATGGTAATCACATTTCTCATCATTCACTATCAAGTATTGAGACACCAGGAGTGCATCCACTCCTTAGAGTGTAATCAATATTGACAACCCTTTCATGACTCAACAACGGAAAAGTGTGCACTCTTCTCCGATGTGTGTCATGTAGGTCCTATGCATACTCAAGCAATTGGTCATCATGGAAATAAATCAAAACATGTTCTGCATATGGAATTTAATAATTAACATGCATATTCATAGCAAGGGTTACAGAACACTTATCCATTTGCCGTCATTGTATGCCTTTGTTAAGGAGGAATGGAGGCTCCTTCCCTGAGTTAGCAGTCCCTCAGTTTGCCATCCCAAATCCCTTTTTTACATTTCACATTCACATATGTCTTACCGACATAACCCATACCATCTCACTCATGTTATTACCAAACATGCAGTGCAGATGAGACATTTCAAATGTCCAATGGCGTTTCACCCGAAACCCATTTCCAAGATAAGGGAAAACCTTCCCATGAAGTTTGGCTCTTGCAGGTCATCACATATGATCTTCCTGCAGTGTGTATTCCTAACACATTCATCAAATAGCCAAACAATCAGTCATCACCTGATACTACAATCCAAATTGATCGTTCCATAGCCAAGCAATGACATTAGCAGTCAAATTCAATAGGAACTTGCAATTTTATCTACTACAGAAATTGACTTGTTCAATTGTGGGTTTCTTGTAAGCAGCACTACTATGCCCATTATAATTTTATGCTTACTATCATAACATGAATACCCACTTACCATGTGTCCCTCCTGACACAATCTTATACAAGCCAACAATGATTATTAGTCGTTAGCACTTCTTAAATCCGAAATTCACAATTCAAATTTCACAACCCATCAGCGATTTCCACAACCATGAGACTCTTCTCATAAAGTTTGGCTCTTTTATATGGTAGATTCTGGCATTGGTCAGGGTCTTACCTCATACTTCCATGCTCGAAATAATCTACCTGAAACCTAAGCTTCAATCAACCAAACACAATCTTATGCAAGCCAATAGTGGCTAGTAGTTGTCAGTAATTTCTTAAATCCGAACTTCACAATTCGAATTTAATAAGCTCTTTCACATGGTATATTCTGGCATTGGTCAGGGTCTTACCTCACACTGCCATGCTCGAGATAATCTACCTAAAACATAAGCTTCAAACATCCAAACACAAGCTTATGCAAGACAATAGTGACTAATAGTTGTCAACAATTTCTTAAATTTGAAATTCACAATTCAAATTTAATAAGCTCTTTCACATGGTAGATTTTGGCATTGGTTAGGGTCTTACCTCTCACTGCCATGCTCGAAATAATATACCTGAAACATGAGCTTCAATCAATCGAACACTTGGTAAGTATGGATGCATATAACCTTTTCATTGCTACAACCATCACTGAAGCATTTTCAAAATTTATAAAAATTCAAATACTTCTAGCTGTTAGTCACATCAGTGTTTATCAAAGCTCATTTACTTCATGCAATCATTATCATATTAAAATTGCAAGGTATAGTCACAGCACTCATGCACTTAAATGAAGTGTTTAGATACTCCTTTCTTCACAAGGATATCATTCATACCACCTTGCTCGTCCACAGAGCAATTCTGGCGGCCAATTGATTATGACTATCCTGCATTCATAACAACCTTTGAAATAGTTCCAGAATTGTCATCAATTCATCATTTCGGCCATTAGTTATTCATAATATCACATGCAGTCATCTCCATGCATTCAACATATCATGCATGGTCTAACCATGTCCACTTCATATAGGATGCCTTACTATAATCAATGTCATCAACATATATAGACATGACACCTTTCTACATTCCAATATTCACATGGTATGAGGTCTCTTACCTTTACCACTCCTTGGAATTTGTCATAAGCAAACTCTTACCTGCATGGGTCTTACTTACACCCTTGACATGACCAATTTGGTTGGTCCTTTGCAGGAGATTACAGCATTTGTTCACCAAATTTTGCTATGGACTTGTTGCCTTATCCCTTTCTCCATGGGGTTACTGGTCTCATTCATCAGCATCAGCAACATATTCATCCGGGTCCATGTCATCGTTGGTTTTTCCACTAATGCCAATGTCAAGGCAATAACTATCATTAGTGGCTTATTATAGATATATAATTCCCAATATTCTATGCATGCAAAACATATTCTCATACATTTCAGCTATAAATCTTAGGAAATGTAGTCATAATCAGCAAGATAGGGTCTAATGAAAACTTCCTTTTCAAATCCCTCATCCTGGCATGGAACTCCTTGTCCACACAGCAGCTGGTTGACTTCACAGTCCTTGCTACTTTTGGCATGCAATTGTCTGGATTTGTCCCTTTGATAACAACGGTCATCATTAGCACTTTGCTGCTTCATGCTCATATTCTGGCCACTTAACCTTGTTCCCTACTGGATAAGCTTTCCAACGCCTATTCACATGCTTCATTCCGACCTCAGGTGTAAAACCCACACCACTTCTAAGAATGAAGACTTTCACCAAATCTTTGCATTTTTACTACACCACTACATTTGGACTAGGTGGCATCTTCAGCCAACTTCAGCCACTTGTAAACCACTGAAAACAGCTGAAAATCCCACTGGAAGGCAGTCGAAATCTGCTGGAATTCCCATTGAAAACCCCTGAGAAATCCCCTTTGAAAACTCAATTTTTCCTTTGTTAAATCGGGACTTATTCCAATTCTCCATCCGCAGAATCGGCTCGCAGACCACTAATCCTTCTGCCGTTTCAGGCCTCAAACGACTAACTTCTTCCACATTTTCAGCTCCCACTTCCACTATTTCTTCTGCAACGGCAGCTCTTGGAACCACTAATCGTTTCGACGTTTCGGCGATCTCTCTTATCGGAAGACTTAACACTTTGGCTTCTGCAACGGCGAAACATGAAATGCTTTCGCTTCCGCAATGACGGAACATGAAACACTATCTTCTTCTAATCGCGGCATCAGCAGTCGGAGGTCTTCCTGATCGGAAGACTTAGTGCTTTCGCTTCCGCAATGGTGGCTCACAAAACACTTTCTCTTCCGATTGGCCACTCTTTTCTTAAAGAAATTTTAACCTCGGGCGTCGACGGTCTTTACACTTCGGAAAGCTTAGCGCTTTCGCTTCCGCAACGGCGGAACGTGAAATGCTTTCACCTCCGCAACAGCAGATGCACCAAGACTTTCTTCTTTTGATGGCCGACGACTTTCCATACTTAGAAAATTTTTGAACTTAGTTTTCTTGCGGCGTCGGCAGTCGAAAAACTTACCCATCGAGTGACTAGCCATTTCTCCATCCGCAACAGCGGAACGCAGAATCCTCTGGAAATTAGTGCTTCTGGGTGCCGCAATGGCGGGCGTACGAGCAATTTTTCCTCCGGTAGTCAACGGTTCCGAGCCTTAAACCTTCTTTGACGGCATCGACGATCGGAGGACTTTTCAGTCAGGCGTCTAGTCGCTTCTTCATCCGCAACGGCGGACGCTTGATCCACTAATTCCCTCCGATGGACGCTTAGAAAATTCCCGCGATTTTCCTTCTCTACTACTCCCGTCGGCACACCTTCGTCTAACTCTTCCGTCATGATGAAAGTCCGTTCCACTAACTCTTCCGCCACAGCGGAAGTCAATTCCGCTAAGTCTCCCGACTGTCCAATACTTAACCAATTTTCTTTGTGGAACTTCCCTCCTGTCGGCAATCGAAACACTACCGCGTCGGCGATCGGAGGACTTTCCCGTCGGGTGCGCTTCTGCTAGCTCTTTCGCCACAGCGGAAGTCAAACCCACTAACACTTCCACCACAGCGGAAGTTAATTCCACTAATCCTTTCGCCACAGCGAAAGTCTTTTCCACTTAGTGCTCCGATGAACCACTGTTCAAATACTTAGAAATTTTTTTGAATTTTTCCATTCATCCACTGTCATCAAAGCTGTTTTTGAATTTTTTCATTCATCCACTGTCATCAAAGCTGTTGTTCTGCTGAACATAGAAGGTAATTCCACCTTCTGTCACTGCATCTTCTTGGCCCATAGAGGCCCACTGTTGCAACCTTGAGCTCTGATACCATACTGTCACGTCCCCATCCCTTAAATTGGTGAAGAGGACGCAACCAACACACCAAACACGGGCAACAGCCCCATGAACCATGAACAAGGGTTAAATGCTGATATTAAATTGCTTAAACATATATAGAAGGATGCATGATCCATCATACAAAGATGCATAAAACATCAACATACAGCGGAAGCAAACACACATACAATTCCAGTATTCAACATGTTCATTACAATTCATTTGACATCAATATAATTGCAGAGATGAAGTAACCACAGCACTTATCTTTTGATGAAGAATTTACCCCCCAACCAGCTACGTCGCTGCAATGTTCCACCCAAACATAGGCCAGCGTGCTCATCAATCTCTCAGCAACACTGCCACCCCCGAGCTGGGCATGATTCCTCCAAGGATAAGGGTCAATGCAGGCTTACACATAGCCAAGGGACATAACAGCAAACCAACACAGCTGGGTTCACCAGGCCATCAACAAACCGACCAAGCCAGCGCAGTACGAAGACCAACCACTGCATACACGCAGTCAAACAATCCCTTCACATCCCTGTGAAGAAGATAAAGACAATTCGATAGGTGACAGCCCCAACCAACAGGTGAAACACAACACAGGCCCACAAGGCAACTCAGAGTTGTTCTTGGCCCTAACATGGCCAAAACAACTCAGCTGCAACATTGCCGAAACATACACAACCAAATCGATGGTGGGGCTTTTGCCTTTAGCTCCTCACCACGATTAATTACAATATATACATCATGCAAATGGGGTCAAAAGCGGGGTGTTACAACAACAATGTCAATGTCTCTGCTATTGTCATACAAACTTTGAAATACAAACTTAATCCTCTCAAGCCTACAATACCAACTTTAAATATGCTTTCAATGGCTTTCAAACTAGTAGAAAACAATCTCTCACCAACGCAAAGGATTAGAATGCAGCCTTCTTATCTATGTGGGAGGAGGTCGAACCTCAACTCTTAGCTCCAACAATTCAATCTTCAACGCAATCAGTACCAACAATGTGGATGTCACAGCTTATGAGGTCGTAGCAATCTTCTCACATAGTATGTGATCACAGCTTCAGGCCTATGAGTGGACTCAAAATGCAGCGATGTAGAAATAAATTAAATTCACAATACACTTAATATACTTCAAGAAGAAAGCTCAGAAAACAAGGCGTAGGGTGCAATCGAGGGAAACCACACAACGCAAAGCAACCATTGGTTACGCAGATGTACAGTCCTCACACAGGTGATGGTGAGGGAGAGGCACAACTCTCAAAGAAACACAGGATTAGAATGCTCTCCATGCAGTAGCTTCAACGCATCTCCATAAAAAATTAGGATGCACTCCACACAAAATATAGGATTTTGAACAGCACCAGTCAACGATCTCAGCTATTATTGCAACCAACAATCAACAATCATCTCAGCTCTTTCAACTCAACAAAGAACTGGACGCAGCAGATATCCTCCACTTCCAAATTCATGATGGCACACCACACTCTTCAACACACCAGTGGAGAGAGATACCAGTTCAATGCAGCATCAATAGAGTGCCTTCATGTAGATATAGTAGCTCCAGTGAACTTTACTACTCAACACAGCAACCGCTCCTTCAAGCACACTAGGTCACGATAGTCTCCACAATGGGAGTCTCACACTTTCAGCTTTCCCACAGAACTTATGCAGTCACAATCATTGAGTGTTACAGTAACGATCAGAATACTAGAAACTGAATATCGCAATGGTGTGTAGAATATCTCAGCAGGTAGTGGAATGGAAGCACAATGGGGCTATGAGAAATATGAGTTGCAACAGAGTGGTAACTCTCAAATGAGAAAATGAAGCGTTGATGCAAAATTAGGGTAAGGTATATAGCAGACTAATTCAAACATTCTAGCAATGAACAATCAACGTGCAACAAATTGAGGAAATAATTAATAACATATTTCCCAACGGACTATTTCATACCTAAGACAACTGTTCCTCAACACAGGCCTGGACTTGTCACGCACACAATGAATGCACTGCATGGAATTATTGGCACCCAGGCTGTAGGAAAATGGATGCAAATACAGACTGATGGGGCAGGAAGCCTAAAATAAATAAGTAGAAGGAAGGATGAAGGTTTGGTAGCGAGACTGCCAGGACTGACAAGCATACAGGCAGGAGTTATGGTAGGCACCCGCTCTGATACCATTGTGGAAATGAATAACTCTCGATTCATATTATTTCTCCATAGAATGCCTTTATTTATACATTTACAATGACTCTTGGGATCACACATCCGAGAGTCTCTTCATATTCCTAATATTTACAATAACATATAATCTTGACGTATTATATTCCAACATGATTGATTGATAGGAAAAATACTATACTTTTAATCTGTTGAATTAATGCTTACGAATTGAAGAAGATGACATGAAAACGAAAAAATATGGTATTAATTTTTGTTGGTTTTTTAATGTGAATGAAAATAACATAGAGTTAATTGAGGAGCAAGGAGTAACTGGTTCAGACCTACTTGAGCTAGTGTTATTCTAGTAAGCAGGTAGAGGAGATCTTGTGGGTGAGATGGCGAATTAGGAGTGTGTGGTGGACTATGGGATGAGGACTTATGGTCCTTTTTAGGTATATTCAATTTAGGTATATTTAATTTAGATGTAGAGTATAGGGAAATATTGGAATGTTCGAGGGCATTACAGGCATTGGATCAACTGCCAGTTGGGACTGATGCTAGGATCGTAGGGTCGTGAGGTATCTGTGGAGGAATGCCTAATAGTGATGAGGCCTAAGGTGACTAGTGATGAGACCACTCCTACAATGGAAGGACAATTGGGGAATCCAGTTACCCATAATCTTGTTGAGGTACTAGAAGTGGACTTTACGGAGGATCAACTAGTTGGGGCTCTTTATGTAAAAATGGGTTGCATGTGATGCAATAGTTTCCAAAAAGTGGTGTAAAGGATTTGGTACGTGGTAAGGTATAACTTATGTTAGCATAAGGGTTAGGGAAGGAGATAGAGATCTAAGGCTAGTGTTCAGAATAGACCTAGGGATAAACTGTCGGGTTCTAAGGCTTTCCTTAGGAGAAAACATAAATCCTACAAGGTGAGAAACTCTAAAGTATCATTGGTGCTCGGTCATGACGTAGGCTTGGACAGGGTGGTGGATTTAATGGAATCAATTTTGGTAGGGAAGTCCAATTTAGGGTCTATAAACATAAAGAGTAGGGGGAGTGGTGCAAAGTTCAATGGAAGTTGATTTTAGGCTACATCCCAAAGATGCACTTACTTGTAAAAGGATGATTATGATTCGATTTTAAGGTAGAAGGTGACAAAGATATCATTCGAGATTCCTACTAGAGGTGGGGAAACTCGAGTATAGTGGTTTAACCCTAAGACTGAGCCTTTTATCGTGCAACATCTCTGGGTGTTTTATGCCAAGGTTCCTACTCCAACTTTGGTCAAAATTGGTATTTAAAGAGATAGGGAACATAGTTACTAGGAAAATCTCTCTAGTTTAATGAAACCTTCTTAGAGAGGGAGGATAAGAAAGTCGCGAAGATGCTGGTAGAAATTGATATTAGTAAAGGACTAGCACCATGAATTGAGATTGAATGGTGAAATAAGGTTTTCCTGTAGTTTTGGATTACTGGTGGATGTCGTTCTGATGTAGGCTATGTCAATAAATTGACCGTCTAAAACATGTGTGTCCCCTTGGTGATTTGGTTTAAAATATCTACTCAAAGATGGAAGGTTTGGGGATGGAATTGAACACGGTTACATCTAGACAAGGGTTGGAGTCTCCTTTCAGGTATGAGTTTCTAAAGCTGTTAGTTGATTTGGAAGTTGAGGAGCATTCAATTGCTTTCTTGTGAGAGGAAGCTATTGTGTTGGTGTCGGATAATTCTATTCTAGAAGCAGACAGGAACAATTGGATCACACAGTCAAACCCAGTTAATGGAAAACCTGCATTAGATACGGGAAGGGAAAAGGATTCCTTGTTTTCGGTTATGGGTAAGTCTTTGAAGAGTCCTCTTATTTATTTGATATGGATAGTCTTGTTGTACAAGAAGTGTCTCAGTCTAGGAGAAGTAAAATATACCTATCCTAGTGGGTGGTAATATTGTGGCTAATCTTCTAGGTGATATCTTGTGTATAAATCCTAGTGGGGTTTTGGAGATGGGTAAGGCCATAGTGGTGGAAGAGTCATCTGGAAATTTGTTCGAGGATAAACCTTGTGGAAAGGGGGTTTTGAGGGAAGGAATGCCACTTAAAGAGGTGTATGGGGTACCCCTCTCTATAATCCCTAGTGTGGCATTAAATAAAGGGAGAGTCTTGTTGTATAAGGAGGCTTTAAAAAAGATCCAACTCTTGATCTATAATTTCACTCCGTTGAGAAATTTGGATTTAGGGGACACAAGGCCGATGGATCCCTCAAAAATATCTAATGGTGGTTTGAAATTGAAAAATAATAAGAAAAACCAGGTTAAGTATGGGGATATTGAGGGGGGTTTATCTATCATGGTAAAGAAAAAAATCCCTACAAAATTGGTGTCGACTATAGAAGGATATTTGTATGTGGACTTCCATGTTGAGAGTTTGAATGGTGGTTTTAAGGACCTTAGAGTAGGGTGTAATATCCCTCTTGCATACCCATAAATACTTTGTAAGTTGTAAAATGTTTATTGTACTTGTTCTAGCAAGGACCTCAAGGTCAAGGCCCCACCAAAAACAAAGACTTGGGAATCTAGATTAGTTAATTACATAACTGATAAACTTAGGAGACCTAATACTTTGATGCAACTTAACGACGCGCAACTAAACCCACTGCAGCTAAAAAAAAATGGTTAGGGAGCCATAATTTGAGGACATAGTCTTGCATATCGTCTTGATTATGGCGGTGTTAGAGATAAGGACTCTCGCTATAAGGGATTTCCTACTTCGCTGAAAATATCCCAACTAAGATACCCTAGCATAGTTACTAATCCTATTATGATTAAGCCATGATAGAGGGATTTGCAATCAATTTAACGACAACATAAAAGAGTCAAGGAGGTAAAGTTTTAAAAATTAAAAGAGGAAAACAACCTAAGGATTTAATTGTTAAAGGGACTATAGGTCATAGCTCCCTTGAAAAATCGAAAGGAAGGTATCATCTTCACCATACCTCGTTTTAGTAGCATGGTGACATACCATCCACCAAGACTAATCATTTAGAGACTTATATTATATATGAGGTTAGGATGTAAATATTAAATGGTGATAGGGGAAAGACTACATTGGTGGGCATCATGAGGAAAATGGTTTAATTATATTTCCTTAAGGATCCCTAATAAACACAACAACCCAAAATCATCCTAAAACTTAGGGAGTATCCTTGGTATAAATTAAATAAAGAGTGATTAAAGAAAAATCCTTTATATATAGCTTACTAAATAAAGTACATGGACCTAAGAAAAGAATATCTTTTTAAAAGCTAAAAGACTGGTTATGAGTTGAACTCATGCCTTAAGGTGGTTAACTCATTGCGAGATTGATTGCAAGATTGAGGGAGACCTACCTCAACAAAGTTAATGGCAGATTTACTGCCTGGATTTGTGGGAAGCATGGCGCACCTTAGGGGAATAACCATTCTCCTTTGGTTATTAAATAGGTTATGAATTCCATTGAAGTGGGGGGGGGAGATAAAGGATGATCACCAGCTCTTCATCTCATGGAGGGATGGTGTATGCTTGGAGAAATTTAGTTGTGCTTGATGAGTAGTGTCTACTGCTCCTGAGAGATTTGGATATTGCTCCTATGAGAACGGTGACCCCTCTCTACCTGCACTGAAGAATATGGATTTGGGTTTGGCTGCATTGGATCGACTTCTCTCTCTCCCCCACGTTGAAAGGTAAAACAAATCTAAATTCTAGATGCAGATCTTGTAGTATTTTGTTTTTATATAAATCGATGAGTCTTTGCGTATTGGTTGGGAGGTCTATAGTAACCTCTACGCATTGGTTTAAGAGACCCATGGGAAAACTCTGAATTTTCTCCTTTGTATGGTTGTAACCTTTGTGTGCGTTGGATCTCATACTTACCTTGGATCCATCTCAAAAGATTAGATCAGAATCCTTATTTCTAAACTCTACGATTAACCTAACTTCTTAGATTTGTGATTTCGATGAGGCAAAAGGCTTTTGGGATAGTGATAGTTTTTGATTGCAGAGATTTCTAGTTTTCACTAAGAGAAGGAGCCTCCATGATATGATAAAGTGCATTGCTTATACTGAGGGGATAACCTTCGTGATATGATAAATCTTGGATTCTAAGATCCTATCCCATCACAGGTCAAACCCATAACTGATAGGTATGAGTTGCGTGGATCCTTTGAGTGTTAGATAAACCATTTTTTTTTCAAGATAACTTCATCGCAGGAACTTTTGGTAAGTGTATGAACCAGATACACAAGATCTGGAAGCCATGACTATCATTTTAAAAACCTGCTCTTGTAAAGTCAAGTATCTATGGTTCTAGGGCTATAAATCGATTTGGTTTTTAACATCCAACGCCATCACTTTAGTTTTTAGTCAACCATGTCCTTGTTTGCATGCGTGAAACAAGTAGGGTTTTGTTTAGAGCATAGGGTAGTCATGGCTAAAAGATATACATGAATGGGGAGAACACTGGAAGCCCGTAGTAACCAACGACTTGCTGAAATATGGATCTAATCCCTCCAAGATCATGGTTTGTTGTTAGTTTAACAGTTTGATGTTCCCCTAAACAATGTTCCTCCCTTTTTATTCTGATCTAGAATTTTTATGCTGAGATGTGATCTCATCTTGTACTGGTTTTGTTTTGACTAAGTACAGGTGTACCAGACCCATGGGTTTTCGTGTGGAGTTCCTACCAGATCTAGATAGATCATGGCTACCACTTACCTTTGATCTATGTTCACAATTTCCACATCTTAGCCATAATCATGTCCTCAATTTACTTGCATAGGTTAGGGACTGAGTATGTTGTGTTTTGTGATACATATTTTATAACATGATATCCAAGATATGTAATGCAACTATAGTTCGATACCTTACAAGTGTGCAATTCGCGGGAAAATATATATCCACCCATAATCTTCTGACAAAATGGAAGACTAATAGCTACAATTAATTGCATTCCGAGGCTCAATTTCAGTGTGGATATGAATGAATTTCATGATGATTTGAACCCTGGGAGCTAAAATAATTTTATGAATAAAGGTCTAAAATCTTATCATATAGAAATGGTAAACCGATCTATGGTTCTGCTTCTGGTATATATGTCTGTTTGTGCACAAGCAAGGCATACAGATATAAAGTTATTTTACTTTCTCTCATCTCAATGAGCTGATTTATATGAGCATTATATTTGCTTGTTTAGGCTGATGGAGTCAATGTCCAATATGGAGGTATGGGGGTAAGGTAGTTGGGTATTATGAAAACTTACAACAGAATTGACCCAAGAGTGGTTAAATGTTACTGATATAACATTATTCTTGAACTTAAACTGCTATGTAACATCATTGCAAATAGGGGAGGTATGGAATCTTATTGTTACAGTAAACTTGTAAGGATACAGGTAGAATTTGTTAATTATTATAAAAAGAACTCCTGTCGTAGCTCGACATTAGTCATGAATAGTTTAGCATACTCCCGGAGAAAGAGGGAGTCTATAAGGTAACTAAAAGAAAGTATGGCAACGATGATGTTGTGGCTTGTAATCTTTTTAATGAAATAAATGTCACAGGATGTGATTGTTTGGTGGACGTAACCCATGGATTGGGTGAACCACGTATATCGTTGTGTCTCCCTCTTACTTTTGTGATTAATGTGTTCCACTTAATTGAAGATGCTCAAGTAAGTACTCTGTAATTCTGAAATGTTTTCGAAGAATTCTAACATTCTTATTGGTACAAGTTGAACACACAATTGGTCGTAATGTCTAATCTAGCACTTAAATACGTGATGAATACATTTGTTCTGAGAAAGTTGAGGTAAATAGTGTTACGATAAGATGTTTAAATAAGTGTTGTTAGATAAAAGTATTATGTGATCTTCATTCCATAAGCTCAAGGAGTTATGATTAAGTTGTTTTGTGAAGAGTAACTTATTGTGACAAAGGTTGTAAATGGAAGGTGAGTTCAAGACCTTGTGGGTACTTAAGAGGCCCTTATGTTAGTCACAAGTCAATGTATGTGGAAATGTGGTAGGAGGAACTTGAGTATGTATTCAAAATGATAGTTGGAAGCTGCACATAAGTAGTTCTATATTGAGATCAAACATATTATGTTTAATTAGAATGCATTGTAGATCACAAAGTTTATAATTTTATTAAGATTAGAATTGTAGCGCAAATGGAGGTGTATTATGTCATAGTTACAAGGTAACGCCTTCATTGGAAGATTAAAATATAAAGAATAGTTAGAAAGATGATAATGCATAAAAGACTCTGCCATAGATTATGGATTTAAAAAATATGTGTGTCATGAATACCAACAAAGCTGCAGGTATATTTTGATAAGCAAATATGAACTCTGGAGGAAAGCTTGAGAGTAGTAGTAGTGGTGTAGTGGTATCAAAGGTAAAGTTGTATTTTGATAGGGATATTCTCTATTGACTCAGGGTCGTTACATATGTTCTCTGGATGAATATGTTAAATTTTTGTTCTTGCTGAAGTGGGTATGTTACAAATGGTGTTGTTTAGGAATAAACACCCTTGTAACCGAGGGTCTGGGGTTACCAACGTACTCTTAAAACTTGCAGACAATCAGCTTTAAAGTACATAAAAGGAATAGGAATAAATGTTGAACTAACCCAATTAGTGACGGTTGATCCAAGATTTCTCTTCTCCTGCTATGCTCCAAAGCTTTCAGGGATGCACCTCCTTCACCTAACACCTGAAACAAGGACTCCTTTGCAACCAAAGGACTCTGAGTTCTACTACTCCTAAGACTTCTAAAGATATACCACCAGCATAACTTTGCTCTCCAAGTATGATTGATCAATGCCCTCCCCAAGGCCTCTATTTATACTTAGGGAAATAGAGCAGTTTCGAAGGTTAAGGAGGTTGAGACAGTTAAGATAGTTAATGATTAGGGCTTAACAAATCTCCATTAATCATGTTATATTATTTTTAATGTCGAATGAAGGCATACACGAGTATTAATACTGGCAACCTGCGTATGACACACGAGTTGCTATAAGGGAAACCCATGTACAGATCTGTACGCGGGTTGCAATGACAATACTCGCGTACAGTACGCGGTATGCTGTGGAGATAGTCGCGTATGTACGCGAGTTGCTGTGCAAAGAGTCACGTACAAAAATCAACATATAAAAAGGTAAAATGGAAAACTGGTTGGATAGTGAATGCATCTCATGTCATGCCCATATATAGTGTTTAGGCAACCTTCAATCCATAAATGTCCTTTTGTGTGCCAACATATGAAGTGTTGGCACTCAGACGAAGAAGTGCCATTTGGGTTGATAACAGATGCCCCCTAATGTGTGAGGTCAGAGGGAAGTGATGGCCGAAATACATTATAATCTTTATCTTTGGAGAACTCAGAAATCCAACGGAGATGAGGTATTACCTGAAACAAATACATAATAATGTCATATACAAAGTCATATATGAGGATGCTATGTTCAATATACTGGAACACTAGCTCCTTTAACATGTTTGAGTACATCATATAGTAAGGGTACAAGACCACTTATATTACAAAGGTGGATCAAAGTGACAATATACAATAATAATGAGTCTTCAAAGATCTGGAAGCTGTGTACATAGGTAGAACATAATCTTGCGCAACTTAGTCCATAAACAAGGAACTAAGGTCTTCATAAACAATCCCAAAGAACCAATACAATCCAAGCCATGTGAATAGATGTAGGTTGAAGTCGAACATGGAGAGGATTCAACAGATTGTCAATCAATAGGTGATAATCGACAACTGAAGCAAAGGAATTCACCAATGATGAAAGTGAATCCTGAGGTATGATCGTCAAAACTCTAGGTCTTCGTCATCAAAAAGTACTGATGTGGAACCATACTGTGATAAGGAAGGCAATAGATCCTCCAACGGATCACAAGAGTGACTAGGAACTGGGTAAAGGAAGGGAGACACAAGTGATAATAGATACGACAATGATGGGATCAGGATATAGATCAGACATTCAGTTAAGTCATTGAACAGTGAGCACAACATACAGATGACCCAAGGAAGCTTTTAACTTTATAGATAGAACAACTAGACTTGTTTTTCATGTAGGAGACATGATCAGATTCCACAGGTAGAACTGACAAGAGGAGGAGTAATAAACTCGAAGTAATAGCTGAACTGAAAGTGAACACTGAGACATGGGTGTCAGAAAAGACAGAGAGTGCTATGTTCAAGGATGACATGCTGCCACTAACTGAAAACCAAGAGAAAACTTCTTCCTTACCTTCCTTGTTAAATTTTAACGAGTCCAGGAAAGTCAACTCAGATCTCTCTTCATTTTTTAAAAAGCTTGAAGAGAAGAGGGAATAATGCTTGATAGTGTCACTGATTCGTGGATTTAATGAGACCGAACTAGTACATGCTCAATTGGTGTTTTCACATTTAGAGAGTCTAAAAACTCCAAAGAAGACTCCAGGGGGGTCCTTTTTCATCCAATTTAGTCTCCTGAGGCTGAAAAAGTATAAAACATACCACAGAAGAACTCTCTTAATTTCCGTAGAAGAAAAGGTGAACCTTTTTCATTCTTAGTCAGGGAGGTACGCAAAAGGTTAAATTACCACCTACCCAACACTCCTTCAAGAGCAGCATATAGCTTGAGTTTTATGAGTGTGAAGGAAAGCAAGATCACTCAGAAAGATCCATTTGAGTACGAGAAATGGGGCTTACAACAATAAACTCGATGCTTTGTTCTTTAGTGTTTAATGAGCATGAAAAAGACATTAAGTACACTCGGAATCTTTTTCATGTTTAGGTACAGAGCACGAAAAAGAGAAAAATAAGCTCATACCAGGAGTTCCTTTTCCCTAAATTTAGTCCCTTAGGTCCGGAAAAGTGATAAACCTATGCCTAAGAATACTCTTCTCAATTCCGTAGAAAAGAGAGTGATCCTTTCTCGTGTTATTCCGCATGGTCTGAGAAAGAGATAACCTACCACCAATGTGGATGCCCATTCACATATTCTTAACAAGCTTGAGCGAACAAGTTAACTCGGCAGTCAAGTCTGTTTTAAGGAGTCAAACCTGGGCCTAAAGAAACTCCATAAGGGTGGGGAGTCCTATAAAGGGATAGCTTGTAAAAAGAGACCAAAATGAGGCTCCATTTTGCATGAAAATTAGCTGAAAGGATTCCCCTATACCTAAGACAGCTGCAACATGAGTATCGAAAGACAACATAGGTTCTAAATGAGGATACTCATGAGAGGAAGGCCCTATCCATGGAAGAACGATGGTAAAGACAAGGAGCTAACGGTTCAAAATACCATAGTCCCTGGTTAAAAATGTTAATTGCTAAGTTTAAGATGAATTAAGTATAGATGCAAAATGCATATGAAATGACAAAAAATCACCCTATATGAGCAAAAAACACTTTAGAACGATGAAAAACCTGTTACAAGGCAAAAAGGGATGGTATTAGTTTGATAAAATGTGAACCATAGGGAAAAAACCCACAAAAGAAATATAATTTCTATAAATAGTTCAAAAACTTAAATAAAACTCACCATTTTGAATTTTAGCCATAAAAAACAAGTTTTCACCTCTACCTTCATTCGATCGGTGTGGACAATCTAGTGGGAGAAATCCAATTCTGCAAGTGTCAGGTAAGGCTACACCCCAATCTCTTCAATTTGATCCTAGCAAATTTTAAATTTAGGCCCCAATTTTATATTTTTGAGCACCCTTAAGCAAGGCACGCTGTGTACCCGGGTTCGTTATATTGAAACTCGCATACACACGTTCTGTACGTAGGTTTCCCTGAAGGATAGTCGTGTACAGTACCCGACATGTCTAACTAGACAGTTGCATATGCTGCATGAAGGGGAAAAGAAGTATTTAGGGTCCAAATTATGAATTTTCACATGAAACTAAAGGTTTACAATGGTTGTTTTGCTAGGTCTGAAGATGGTGCTTGAGTGGAGGGAGTGTGAGCATGAAGATATGGATCAAGAAGCACTCTAGGATGCCCCCACACTGAATGTTTTACGTTCAAGTGGGTTGTTGAAGTTCTTTTGCACATCACCTATGCGGGCCAATGTCCACCTGCTAGAGTTCATGATAAAATACTGGGACCATGATTTAGGCATGTTTGACCTTCAAGGTGAATCCTTGGAGATTACGTCAGAGGATATTTACTTCATCGCCGGTCTATCATGACAGGGAGCTCCAGTCAACTTGGAGGGCACCGGCAAAGGCGGTGATCCTCTAAGTGTCCAAAACTACATTGATATATACTGCGCACCAGGTACCCAACAGAGAGGGATTTGCATCCCTATTGCACATATACGTGATATTCCTTTACAAGTACTGACAAGTACTAGAGTGAGGGTTGCGAGATCATCTTCTCTTCATCTCGCTACACGGAACCAAATGAGGTTGGCGGTGGATTGCATGCAGGGGGCTTTATATGATTGGTGTTCGGGAGTTGTCCCGATTTTGAGAAAGCAACTCTCTGACTGAAAGAGAGGAAGGAGGAAGAACTTTGGGTATTCTAGAATACTAGTTGCCTTCTTCTTCTTTGAGAGTGCCGGGATTGATCCTTGCAATATCCCTACCGGTCCGATCTCCTCGTCAACCTAGGCTGAGCAGATGGGGAGATATCTTCCTCCACCAGGGAGGAGGTGGCTCAATGCAGAGTGTATATGATGATGACTTCTACTTTTGGTGGGAGCGATAGTTAACAGCACTGGAGAAGTTTCCATATGCTGGGATGGATTTCCGTGGTGACCTAGACCTTGTCCTCCCTCCAGGAGGAGCATGGGGAGAGCTAGGTAATTTTTTTTTATTTTCAAGTTTTTAAATTTTTTATGAATTTTAAAATATAGAGATATATACATATGTATAAGAGTTCTAATCCTATAAACATGTCAAAATGCAGATATTGGACTGGTCCGCCTTGAAGGGAATCCATGCATGTATGTGCGTCCTGTCTTAGGCGAAGACCAAGGGCTTATTAGGAGTCTGGAGGGGAAGCTAGATAGGCTTACCTAGAGAGTACCCACCTTGCAGATAGAGCACATCCCAGCCGTCATGCAAGAGTTTTTGGTTGGAGTTCCACCTGTTTGGATACGCCTTTTGAGGCGGGTAGATAGAGTAGTTTTAGTATACATAGATGCTATTGAGGCTGCTGAATCTGAGGAGGCTGAAGAATCCAAAGTACAGGGAGACCAGGGGGACCAGGTTGGTCCAAGCGACCAGGGTGGTCCATCTTAGATCTAGAAAATTTGAT
>LPNX010864590.1:2228-14057 GCA_001517045.1 Pseudotsuga menziesii | reverse complement strand
ACACACACACACACACACACACACACACACACACACACACACACACACATATATATATTGCGTCATTTTATTTACAAATGTTTTTTATGTGAATGCTGTATATTTTTATGAAATATGTGTTAGATGCCAATCCAAAATGTAATTAGTGTATGCATCAGTTAATGAATTCTGATTTCTTGGAATGTGATTGAATGTAATGAACTTAAAATTTCTTTCCAATAACCTAACTTGCATGAACTAACGCAATAGAATAGGGTTCTGCACCTGATAAGATCAATTGAGTTGAGAAACCACCAGTTGAGAGTCCAGTCGGACTTCCAACTGGGTGATACCACGTGACAAAGCATCCCATAGAAGCTCAATTACAGCCCTATACTCAGCAACATTATTAGAAGCAGGACATAAGCAAGTGCCTCCTGAGGCAACTAACTGTCCTGAGGGAGAATAAATGACCCATGCCGCTGAAGCAAGATTACAAGTGTGGCAACTGGTGCCATCAGCGAAACCTACGTACCTCTCGGAAGACATCTGAAACAACCAGCAAATGGTATAAAAAACACAAACTGACAACCTAGTGTAAATAAAAATACATACAATAAAATACAAGAAAAGTTGCTAATCCTAAGCATAGTACTTCTTCAGGTAGAGCCCATTTCTAGGCTCAGGCAGCTTATTCCCATCAAAATCAATTAACTCATATGCACCCTTCTTTAAGACCTTCGACACGACGTAAGGTCCTAACCACATGTTCTTGAACTTTCCTGCCCCCAGGGGTTCTTTGTCTTGGTCCCAAAGCAATACAAGTTCCCCCTCAGAGAAAATATGAAGTTTAACTGACTTATCATATTGGATTTTGACCCTATTCTTGTTAGCTTGATTAGCTGTCAGCGCATCTCTACACTGTTTATCAAGGTGTTCTAAGGGTACTAGATGTTCTTCAAGCTTTGTTGTATCAGGTAACACATGAATAGCTATTTTCAACGACGGGATTTCACATTCAACCAGGGTAATGGCTTCCACTCCATGAATGAGTTGGAAGGGGGAGAAACCCGTAGCAGTTTTTACATTAGTTCGATACGCCCAAGAGCATGGTATAGCATGATATGCTAGTTAGAATGGGCTGCATCAATTGTATGTTTGAGGATAGTCTTCAAAGTCTTGTTAACACCCTCAAATTGACCATTTGCTTGAGGATAGTACGAAGATGAATGTTCTTGTCTGAATCCAAGCATAATGGTCAGTTCTATCATCATGCTATTTTGAAAATGACTACCATGGTTAGTGACAATCACCTTGGGTATACCAAACTGTGCTATAATCTAATTGAACATGAAGAAAGATACTGTTTCCCCGTCATATTTAAAGGTGGGAATTGCCTCTGCCCATTTCATAAAATAGTCCACATCGACGATGATATATTTGTGCCCCCCAGCCGAGGCTGGGTTGCACGTCACGTAATCAATCCCCCACTTCATGAAGGGGCCCATCGTGACAACGGGAAAAAACGAAGCAGGATGTGACCGCATTTTTCTGGTGTAAAGCTGACAGGGATGACATCGCTTCACAGCTTCCACACAATCTTTGAAGATGGTGGGACAGAAATAACTAGCATGTAGTATCTTTTGGGCCATTGCTAACCCAGATAAATGACCCCCACATGTTCCACTATGGGAATCATTCAGGACAATCTCCGCTTCCTCATGCGTAAGACATCGACGCAAAATGGAATCTACCCCTTTTCGATATAAAGTATCTCCTATGATGAGGTAGTTCTTAGAATGAAGGTGTAATTTACGTCGTTCCTCCCGTGAGGAAGCCGTAGGATATTTCAAAGTCTAGAGATATATAAGTATATCTCCATACCAGGGATCAGAGGTGGATATCAAGAAGATATGCTCATCTTTGAATGAGTCTTCTTCAGTGACTACATCGTCTTCTGTTGGAAATTCTGCTATAAGCTTAGCAAAAAGTAAGGAATCTTTAGACTTAGCGGACTAGAAATCCAAGTAAAACTCTTGGAGAATGACTATCCATTTGTTGAATTTGCCCCCAACAATCCATCGGGACAAAACATACTAAAAGAGATTCACATCCACCACTACTGTTGTAGTCCTCAGTAAAATGTAGTGACGTAACCTCTGGACAGCATAGACAGCTGCTAAGGCCAATTTCTCGACGTGGGAGTACCCGAGTTTAGGTCTAGCTAAAGCACGAATAATATAGTAAATGACATGCTCCTAGAGCTTATCGTCTTCCTGGACTAGGACTACCCTAATGGTTGACTCGGACGCTGCCAGATACAATATAAAATCCCTAGAGTAATCTGGCGGATGCAGTAAAGGTGCCGACAACAAAGATTTTTTCAATGTCTTGAAAGCGAGTTGTGCAGTTTCATCCCATACAAATGGGGTGTTCTATTTTAACAGGCACATGAAACCCTTAGTAATATTGGCATAGTTAACAATGAAACGTCGAAGAAAATTAGACTTTCCCTGCAGGCTTTGAAGTTGCCTGATAGAATGAGGAGGAGGCATATTTACAATGGCCTCTACTTTTAATTGATCCATCTGGATGCCTCTATTAGAGACAATGAATACGAGCATTCTCCCTGACTCGACACAGAACATGTACTTGTGGGGATTTAAGCAGATCTTATAGTATCTGCATCGCTCAAATATCAACCGTAAGTGATCTGGGTGGTCAATCCTCTTACAAGAATGTGTAGGCAGATCATCAAGGTAAGGTTCGACAATGGCTTTGATATCATGGAAGGAAAATTTCACTGCTCGTTGAAAGGTTGCCCCAACATTTTTCAATCTGAAGGGAATTTTTTTGTACGCAAAGGTACCCCAAGGACAAATGAAAGCCGTTTTATGTTGGTCTTCCAGATTTATTTGAATTTGATTGTTTCTGGAGAAACCATCCATAAACTAGAACACTTCACTTCCCGCGCAAGCATCCATAATCTGGTCTATAAATGGCGTGGGATAGTTGTTCTTAGGACAGGCTTTATTCAAATATCTGAAGTCAGTACAGATGTGTATGGTCCCTTGCTTCTTAAAAATAGGAACAAGGTTGGATACCCTTTCCGTCAGAGCTATGGGATAAATAAAACCAGCCTTCAACAGTTTTTCAACTTCATCCTTCACAGCCGCCGCTTTACGTGGGTTAACAGGTCTTAACTTTTGCCGAACAGGTTTAGTGTCAAGGTATGTTTGGATCTCATGTTCAAATATCGATGGCTTAATTCCTGGAATCTCCTCATATGACCAGGAAAAGACGTCACAGAATTCCTTGAACAAGGACGTATAGATTGCAATATCCTCAGGAGAGTAGTTTGCACCCATATGTATATTTTCCATGACATATGGATTCACAGAGATGTTGATAGGGATGGTAGCAGAGATATTTGCTATATTCCCCTCAGTAAACATTCCTTCCATGGGTAAGGGATTGATGGGTGTATCAACATCATCTGACAGTATCATATGAAACTCTTGATTTTCTATCCTGCTTAGCTTTGGAAGAAAATAAGATCGATGGTGAAGATCTTCACAGATCTTACCACGCCCACACATGGCTTCCAGAATGGCTTCATCAGAAGGTAAAACCATATCTAAACAGTCCATAGAGTGCAAAGAGTTTTCCACCCAAGCGGGAAAATAGACTTCTTCCAGGTTCTCTGAGACTATGAGAGGGTCTAGAATAGGATCAACAGTGGTTTGAGTGATAGCTTGGTAAGCCAATTCCACTACCAATAAGGGAACTTCCAGTTCATGGGGGGAAGGGAGAACCCAAGGATCAGTCCTATCAACAACCGTGGCTATGGACTTCCCCACACTAGTAGAACCAATATAGTTAATCGGGGCTGGAAGATCAAATGTTCCCATCAGTGATGCATACATTCCAGCCCCCAAGCTCTATGCAGCAGTTTTGACCTGATCAACCAATGGCATAGCGGACTCATTAGAATCCATGCGGCCTTTTCGAGTAAAATTTAGTTGGTCAACAGTAACCAAATTTCCTTCATGTGGAAAAACTACCACCCGAAAGACGACCGACGCAATAACGGACATGGCATAAGTCCAACTTCTTCCCAAAATCAAATTATAGTCCAAAGGTGCATCAATCACTTCCACCTCAATAGACACTGCTTTCCCTGCCAGCTTGATTTCAAAATTCGGTAGGATACCATGCGGACGGAATGACCTTCCTTTGAAAGCAGTAAGTAGAGTGTTTGACTGGACCAGCTCTAGGGATCCGAGAGCTTTCCAACATGACAAGGACATAACACATGTAGGAGCACCCTCATCAAAAAATTTCCTTCAAATGGTCTTTCCACCATGGATGACATCTATTGATAAGGCTACATGGTAAGGTAGGTGAATTTTAACATCAGAAGTGAAATTTCACCATGAGACTTGACGAGTCCATGCTGCCAAAGGCTACTAAGAGGGCATCCCGTTGGGTGGGACAACTCTGTCACACCTCTAAAGTTGACATTGCACAAGGGGTTTGGGCTAAGTCTTCAACCACAGAGTAGTTTGAAGCAACCCTAGCATTAGGGTTATGCAAGGTCTTCTTAAAGACACCTTTTGGTATCTTAGGCATAGTTTCAGCAGGCTTCTCGATTGTGAGAGGGTTAGAAGTTTCACCTATAGACTTACCCTTCTCAGAAGTCTCTTTTTCATAGTTTTTATTCCTAGTTTGTAGCAAAGTCTAAGATCGAACCATGTTGATATAGTTGGGGTCAGGGGCACCTGGAGTGCCCCTCTGCTACATTAGAAGCTGAAGCAAAGTTCTGCCCTTGGGGAAAAGGATCCTTCAGGACAGCCGGTTGTTGATTTTTTAGCAGCTTTTGGGCTTGTTCCATAAGGGGAAAAAGGTGAGTGAGGTGATCCTCATGGCACAAATTACATGGGAACTTCAATTTTTTCTTTTATTTCTTGCCCCCATCAGCACTATTTGCGGGTTTTTGCTTGTTTTGATTTCCCTCCCCTTTCTTTCCTCTCTTCTTATTCCCACCGGGAAACTGATTTCCCTTCTAAGAGGTTTGTGCAAAAACATTTTCACTTTGGGGGGAGGAGGCAGCCTTTGCTGCCTCTGCCGTAGAATGCTTGATGGACAGCTGATGAAGCTGTTTGGCCAAAGACTCTATAGTGGAAGAGTTTATAGACCCAACCACACCATTGGCATGGGGTCCAGGATTAGGTTTCTCTGCATCATGGGTAGGCCTCGGTGCCTCAGGGATAATCTCATACAAGATCCTAGATTGTGAATAAATCAAATCCAATTGCTGGGCCCTGAGAATGGATTCTTCTTCATTCATCACTCCTGAAGTGGATACATCCTTAGATATGTAAGGCAACTGGGATTTAAGGAACCACTCTAATAAGAACTTGAGAGGAATAATGGCTTTTATAAGGCTCTTGGATGTGATCTGAGATGTGGGTATCCTTGTTCTACCTAAAGGTAGATAACAAGTCCATTCTGAAATTGTATCGGACCAGAAGCTGAAAGTGGCTGAGAAATGCACTAGCCAGGTCCCAAAAACTACTGAACGTAGTAGAAGGCAACTCAATGTACCATTTTGTTGCAGTAATCATTAAGGTTCTTTGGAACAACCTCAACCTAACTGAATCTTCATTCATCGAATTAGAAGAACACCATAAATGAAAGGTGGTGGCATGAGCCCCAGGATCTTCACCAACTTTGCCCTCAAATTTAGGGATGTCCGATGGAAATTTGGTGGGGACAGGTGGCCATGAGGGGTCATGCCTCACCGGGTCCTTCATCAATTTTGACAAATATGGAAAGTTTAATGTTGCCAGGAAAGGAAGCTTGGGTCACACCGGAGCACTGAAAGTGCCAGTTTGGGGATTAGAGGGACTTTCCCCTGAATGCCCATATGTAAAGGTGGGGGTTTCCCCCTGCCACCAGTTGCAAAGTGGATGGATTAATTTGAAATGGATTCCATCCATAAGCCATAGGATTGTGGGTGGGAGGTGCAGTATACGAGGTTCGGGCCATCCTAGTTGAAACTGGGGTTTGAAAAAAGGGAGTAGGTATCCCTCCGCTAAACAATGAAAAGGGAGAGCTTGTGAACGGGGCCGAGACTAGAGTTTGGAAACCTTACCCGTAAGAGGTAGTGTTTCCAAACTACACTCCTACATAAGAAGGTGATGGGCCTACATATGGTGTGGATGGGGGAATATGCCCCCCATTCCAAGGAAATCCTTGGAAGAAAGCCAAGGATCCTACCGGACCGCTCTGGGCAGTGTGTGCAAAGGAGGAAGAAACAGTAGGTATACTGGGAATCCCAGTAACCATGTCACTAGAAGAACCTACTAGTCTTGTGGGAACCGGTGGTTGAACCACTCAGCTCGCTAGAGTCAATGGCGTAGTAGGTATGATAGATCTAGGGGCACTTAACGGGGGAGGTAGTACCCCTTCAGCCAAAAAGGCTGAGGTGAAAGCAAAAGAACTTTCTCCCGTAGTAGACATTATCCTGCCCACAAGGACACTTAAAATAGGTGAATCAAAAGGCCTAACCTGGATAATCACAGTATCGTTTAAGTCAGTCAAGGGTGTATTAAAATTCCTTGCAAAATAGTCAGCCTGCAAGTCTTCTATCTCAACTGTATTAAAATCAAAACGGTTATCTCTAACTGCTGGTTCACCTGGAACTTCACTTACTCCTATCGCTTCAAATGAACCGTCCGTGTCCAATCTCTGCCTTTGAGGTGGAGGTGGAGGTTCCAATGTGTTGAGAGGAGGAAGGTTTTGCAACCTTCGTGACCTTCTAATAGGTTAGTCCTCCACAATTGTAAATTTGACAATTCAAACCCTAAGGTCGGCTAAACACAGACAATACCACAAAGCAATCACTATGAAAATTCCTAAAGTCTCAATAGTCAATAAGGGTAAAAGATATGCTTTCCCTAAGAAAGCTGAAGAACAGTTACTTGGCATCCTTAAAGAGGTTCTTAGGCACAAGCGGAGGAATCACCCATCGCCATCCTACACTTTCAACAAGGGTTACCTTCCAAGCCCGTCTAAGGTGAACTAGAAATAGCCTTCTAGTTTACCTAGGTATGAACACTAGATGTCAAGAGACTAAATGCTACCTTATCTATAACAATAGTCTGGGGGGACAGTCACAAGCCTGACTCATATGCATGGGTAGGGTAGCTGAGCCCGAAACTCTGTCTAGGACAGAATACCCAGATGCGTAAAAGTCCTGATTTACATTTCGATAAGGAATCAGAGGGTTATCTCCTCAGTCCAATGCCTCCACGCGGCCTTGTGCTCGACTCTCGTTTGAGAGGAGCTTCCCAGATGCTATCGATAAATAGAAGGATTTACCTATCGATAAGCCCACTATGTATGAATTTTAAAACTTATGGGAAGTTTACACTTCCTATCCCACAAGTCTAGCCTAAGCTAGTAGGTGTATGGCCCTAAAAAATAAAAATTACTAATAAATTTTAATTATTGCGTTCATTTTAAAAGTCTATTTTTTACTCAGAAGGAAGTGGAGCGAAGGACTATGATGTTTTTGACTCGATAAGAAATATAAAAAGCAAAGGTGTATGTTTTCAAAGCAAATTATCACTACTAAAACAAACTTCTTTTTTCTTTTTGTAAATATAAATTGATGAAAAATGCAACGATAAAGAGAACACTAATACTATATTTTTGTAGTTTTTTGAGATTATATTTTAAAAACTGAAAGTAAAACTACTCTATGCAAAATCAAATGCAAAATCTTTTAAATGTTTTTCTTTTCACTTTTTAAAATGCTCAAAGACTACTATTCACCTAAATGCACTAAACTTTGAGTATGTTTGAATTAAATTAATTGTATAAAGTAAGCAAAGTGAAGTAAACAGATTAATAAGACCAAGCATCAACCACCTAAGGAAGACTTGGAACCCTAGATTGGGTGGATACAATGAAAGGAAATCACTGAAATCACACAAAGGCAAGTGGAAAACCAATCACTATCCGAAAATAGAAAGGTATAAACAATGTCTAGAACCCTAATCACTGATTCAGACAACCAACACTTGGACCTATAACCCAAATAGGCAAATCCACTCCAAATTGCAACAGAAAGACAATCCAAACAAAAGAACTCAAGGGCTTTACAAGAAAGCAGAAGGTGTGGCCAACAAGGTCATCAAATTCACAGTAGAGTGATTATAAGGAAAACCAACCAGCAACAGACTTTATAGAGGGATAGGGACAAGAAAACCCTATCCCAAAAAAATCCAAAGCTAAGGCTTGTACGTAACTATATATAAGGGCAACCCGCATACTGTACATGACTGTCCTAGAGAGAAACCCGCGTATGCAGGCCTCTGTACGCGAATGTATGCAAGAGAAACCCGCATATAGGTACAAAATTTTCTAATAAAAAGAAAAAATTTCAAGGTCTTCAAACACTATCCTAAGCATGAACCAAGATAGGATACCACACACAGACTCAAGGAAAAGACTGGGAAATGGTAAACATAAATAACCCATAGCAGTCTGGGCTCCCCAGCGAAGTCGCCAGTTCTGTTGTCATGTCCCCATGCCTCCGACCGGCGTAGAGGATGCGACTACTAGCTTTATCAGACCGGGCTAACCGCCCATGAACATGTACAGGCTTAATTTTTTTTTACTGGAAATAGAATGCTTAAATGTATGTATTGAACTTAATTATGCACCTATGATTATTTATCCTTGCACAACAAAATCAACATGCATTTAAACAAGCATTCATTCACATGTTCATCAATTTCCTTAACAGTAATTTAAGATTTCAGAGGCAAAATAAACAAGATCACTTATCTTATGATGAACTCGATCCACAACGAGCTATGTCGCCGCAACGTTCCACCCAACCATAGGCCAGCGTGCTCATCAATCTCTCAGCAACGCTGCCACCCCCGAGCTGGGCATGATTCTCCAAGGAATAAGGGAACTAGCAGGCTTACACATAGCCAGGGATATACAAAACACAGCCAAGCCAACACCGTTGGGTTTATCAGGCTATTAAGGAGCTGGAGAAGGAAAATTGCTAAGCTGGTGAGCTCATTACAGAGCCAAGGACACCTACACCAGAACTAGCCTGACCTCTAAGACACTCAAACACACCCAGCACAAGGAATCAGTCCCTTCTCTGCTACGCAGTCCCTCAGGCCCTACATTGCCTTCCAGTGCTATTCAAGGGTGATGGAGAAGAAGGCCAGCCCTCTAGCTCTGTTTGTGTGGTTTCCAGTCACCGGGTTTATCAAGCAAATCTAAGCCAACATCTCTGCTCCTCTCATAGTCCAAAGACCAACCATTGCACTCCGGCAATTAATTTAGCTATTCCAGCTTAAACCAGGGGAAAACGACTTCAACCCATCTACAACAGTCCCCAAACGTAACAGCAAAAACGACTCACAACATGGGGAAAAACACACAGTCCTGAAGCTTATCAGTGATCACAACTCACAGTAGGGAAAAACGCCCCAAATAGTCTGTGCGTGAGACCAATAGTCGGTGAGACAGCCAAAAACGTGAATGGCCCTTCACAGCCATGGTAAAAACACATGAAGCTACAAAAACGTGAATGGGAAAATGCACCAGCAGCTCCCAAATCGTGAGGAAGACAACCCAATCCCTGGCACTACAAAAACGACCTCCAATCCCTGGGAAAAATGAAGCCAACAACCAAAAACGTGGAATCAAAGACACAGGAAAAACTCCAGCTGCTCCCCAAAATCCCCAACGTGAAGGAGAATGGTGAGGAAAAATGGAAAACGTGGATGCATGGCAGAATGGCATACGTTTTTGGGAATTTTCCTTACCAAGGAAGTCAGAACATGTTTTTCAAAAATGGTTCTCTGCCCAATTCGAATTTTTGCCCATACTCTTCCCATTCCATGCAATAACTAACTCAACCACATTCTAGTAGAAATAAATGATTGGGGAAAAAGACAAGAAAGGTAGTTGACAGTTTGATGGGTTTCCTCATAGACATTTGGATTTTCCCCATTGGCCCATAGGTTAAATATTTCACCCCCCCCTTATCCTTAGGAAATCATGCCCCATTCGATTTAGTTTCCGCGACCGTAGCTGGTTGTGTCCATTAAGTAATTATGATGCATATTTACATGATGGCCAACATAATATATGCCGCATGCCCCGATATACCATCGGTGACAAATTTAAATCCAAAACATAGCATTACCGATCAATGGTGGGGCTTTGGCCTTTAGCTCCACACCAAGATCATTACAATATATATACATCATATACATCTAGTGCACCGGGGTCAAAACTGGGGCATTACATTCCCCTCCCCCTTCAATAGCACTGTCCTCAGTGCTTACAAAATTGAACAAAATGCTACACTGGCATTGCCTTAGTGTTCCGCAGAATTGAACAAAAATGGATGTGCTAATCGCATGGCATCCTCGAGCTCCCATGTAGCCTCTTCAGGTCCGAAGTGCTCCCATTGCACCTTTACCTGACCTATGGCTTGGTTCTGGAGCATTGTGACCTTCCTGTCGAGGATGCGCATTGGCTCGATTCGGAACTCTCCCTCGGGTTCCACCTGAATCACATCCCAATTTATCACATGGTTAGGATCATGTACATATCTCTTAAGCAAAGAAACATGAAAAACATTATGAGCTCTAGTGCTAGCAGGCAATGCAAGTCTATATGCAACTGGCCCTATTCTTTCAAGCACTTCAAATGGCCCATAGTATCTTGGTGACAACTTGGCACAACTGCCAAGCTTCAAGGAACTCTTCCTTGCCCTCACTTTGAGGTAAACATGATCCCCAACACTAAACTCTTTGTTCACCCTATGCTTATCTGCATAGCTTTTCTGCATGTCCTGTGCTGCTTTCAGCTTCTGCCTGATCTTTACAACCTCTTGCTCCATTTCCTTGAGCAATTCGGGTCCAAGCACAATCCTGTTCACTGGATTATCCCAAGTCACTGGTGTCCTACACCTTCTCCCATACAAAGCTTCATACGGACTCATCCCCAAGGATGCTTGATGTCCATTGTTATAAGCAAACTCTACCAAGTGCAAGTAATCTTCCCACTTGGTTGGTTTTTCCATCACATACATGCGAAGCATATCTTCGAGCACCTGATTAACTCTCTCTGTCTGACCATCCGTTTGAGGATGGTACGCAGTGCTAAAGTTTAGCTTTGTACCCAAATCTGCAAACAACCCCTTCCAAAAGTTGGAAGTGAACTTGACATCTCTATCAGATACTATTGCCTTTGGCAATCCATGCAACTTGAATATCTCCTTCATGAAGATTTTTGCAATGTCGCCAGTCTCATACGTAGACTTAACCGGTATAAAATGTGCTTCCTTTGTCAACTTGTCTACCATAACCATGATGGAATCATGTTGTCTCCAAGTCATTGGCAATCCTGTAATGAAATCCATGGAAATAACTTCCCATTTCCATTCTGGAACTGGCAAAGGCTGCAACAAACCTGCTGGATGTTGATGCTCAACCTTCACCTGTTGACATTTCATACACCTTGAGATGTACTCAGCCATATCCCTCTTCATACCTGGCCAAAAGTACTGCTTCCTAGCTGTAGCAATTGTCTTCTGATATCCTAGGTGACCAGAATATAGAGCTTGATGGATTTCATCCATAACAACTCTCCTCAACTCTGTTATATTCGGAATATAAATTCTGCCTTTATAAGTGAGAAGCCCCTCTTCTTCCAATTTATATCCCTCATACTTCTTCTCAAGACTCTGCTGCTGCAATTTGTCTTTCACCCATTCATATAATTCATCTCCAGCAACATGAC
>LPNX010864581.1:57057-79025 GCA_001517045.1 Pseudotsuga menziesii | reverse complement strand
CTTAGCTGGATGTCCAATTTTCCACATGGGCTTTTCAATTTTCCACCTGGTGTGCGTCCTGTACCAATTTTGAAATATTTAAAAAAAAAAAAAAATTCCCTTCCGTCACTTAAGCGACAGTTCTTGATGTCGCTTATCCGACGGTTGCTCTCTATAACCGTCGCTTAAGCAATGGATCCTCCATCTTTTTTGCAATATTTTTTTTTTTAAAATTGACTAACCATCGCTTATCCGATGGACCTTCTGTCGCTTAAACGATGGCATGAAGGTTATTTTCTCAAAAAAATTTCACTACCGTCGAAGATATCCTGTCGCTTAACCGACGCTTTAAATTTAACCAACGGTTACTGAAGTGTCGCTTAACCGACGGTTACTTAAGTGTCGGATAACCGACGACAAGTTTCCGACGCTTAAAAAAAAATCAAAGTGCCGTACATGCGATAGGAAAGTGTCGAAAATACGACATGATGGCCGTTGGATTTTTGGTCGAAATGTAGTAGTGCACATTGTTTGTGTTATAATAATCAACCCATAGATACCCATATTTGACATTAATTAAATCATTTTTATCTTATTCCTAGAATCCTAGATTCCCTCTCTATGCTAGTTGACCTCTACATGTACCTAGAAGTCAATACTTACTAAAATGGGTCATGGAGTGCTTCGGAATCATCCTAGAAACATATTTAGAATGTCTGCTTTATTCCTAGTACCTTAAAGCACATATCTACTTTTTATGAAATCTTCCTTGCTTTACAGTTCTTTTAAGGCATAAAGGAAAATATAGTCTAGGGGAACTTGCCTTGTTTTTTACCACATCATCCTCCTTCCTTTTCTCCATAAAAATCATGAATGAGCTCTGTTTCCACCACATTATATCTTTCCCACTTTCTTTAGGTAATTTGAAAGCATCTTCATGGATTTGGAAAGTCCTTTTTGCACCTATGGGGGATTTGACTTGTTTTAGTAAGCGTGCTTTTTGAAAAATTTGAATAGAAACCTAATTCTTTTCAATATCTCATGTAATTATATATTTTATCAGCCTATTACTTCATATGGTTGGCTAATGTACACTTATTCAATACAGGATTAAGTTATGCTCCAATTTAAGTTTCCTTTTGTGTGAATTTTGCATGTTTGATTAACAATTTTGTGAGTGTAATTGATCTATCTCTTGGTTTCAATTTCCACATGGTATATGATACTTTGTAGATCAATTTATATCCTCCCAAAGTTTTATTGCAGGTTTGACATCACTGACTGGGAGCACATTCTGTTGATTGAAGGGCACAGGAGGTGAGATACTGACCAATATCAAAGGATCATCTTGACTCCATTAAATTTATTTGAATGGAAAGATGAGATGGAGATATTGTTGAGATAGAAAGGTCTCTACATGGTTACCATGGATACTGAGGAAGAGCCCAATGCAGCGTTAGAAAAATTTCAATGGCACAACAGGAGGGATGAGGCCTCTGGTCTTTTGTGTCTGAGTATTTCAAGAGACCTCCTCTTTCATCTTGATTCATTGACCTCTCCTAATGAGGTTTGGGGGAATATTCAAGATATTTTTGGAAAGATAGATGATATGAGAGGACATAAAATTGAGAATGAATTGATCTCCTTCAATCCCAGTAGCTTCAAATAATTACAACTCCATTTTACCAAGTTTAAGGCCCTTATTTTGGAGTTAAAACAATGTGAGATTGAAAAGAAGGAGGAGAAACTAGTATTGACCATTCTCTCAAAGATTGGTCCTAACTATTCAATGTTTGTTTTCACCTTCTATTCCACTAAATTGATAGCTCAAACTTGGAATATTCCTAAGCTTGTTGAGTTCATGGAATACCTCACCAAGGAGTAAGATAAATTAGTGATGATGGGAACCATCAAACCTTCCAAATACCAATATTTGGTTTCTAGAGATTCAAAGGTGGATTAAAAATCAAGAAAAAAGATAAAAATCCACCTGATCAAAAGAGAGACAAGGAAAAGTATCAAGAGGAGTCCTTGGGCTCCAAGAAGAACCCCTAGAAGAATAAGAACAAAGGATAACTGAGCAAGTGCACATACTACAATAAGGGCTATCATGCTAGGAGATCTTTTATGAAAAAGTAGATAGGCATGTTGACCCAACTCATGGAGAAGAACAACATCTACCTTCCTAATTTATCAAAGAAGAGGAAAGGAGGATCAAATTCAAAAGATAAGGAGAGAGTACATGCCTTGGTTTCTTGCACCTCAATCTCATCTAGTTTCATCATTGATTCTGGAGCTTCCAGACATATGTTTTCAAAAAAATATATCTTCTCTTCTCTTGACATGTCGAAAGGTCCACCAATATTTTTGGGAGATAAATTTTTGACTGACAGTATGGGAAAGGGTAAGATTGATCTTGACAGTGGTAATTTCAATAATGTGTTGTATGTTCCAGGTCTTGCCTCTAATATCTTGTCAGTGTATCAGATGACTCACAATGGGTCTCCAAATAAATTCATCTTATCCCCCAATGAAGTTGAAATCACTGATATTCGGAATGGTAAAGTCATAGAAAAAGGTCTTGTTGATCACACTTCGAAGGTAAACAAGTTTTCCCATTTTCTACCCTACTCAAACCCCTCTTCTCTTCTTACTCATGATAATGAAGCAAGAAATCTTTGGCATGAAATATTTGGCAATATTACTTACAAGTATCTTTCTAATTTGAGTGAAAAATACATCATCATAGGGTTACCAAAGATCATTTTCTGTACGGGAGTTTGTTAAGGTTGTATCCTAGGAAAACACCCAGAAAAAAAGTACGAGAGAGATACTCATGAGAGAACCTCTAGACCTATTGAGTTGATTGAAAATAACATTGCTGGTCCATTCCCTCATATGTACATAATTCAATCCAAATATGCACTCACCTTCATATATGACTTTTTCAAGTATTGTTGGATTGAGTTCCTAAAGCATAAGTCTGAAGTTTTTTACCTCTTCAAAGTCTTTAGAGCCTTGGTTGAAAACCAGTCTGGGAGGAAACTCAATATCCTCATATATGACAATGGTGGTGAGTATGTCGAGCCTGATTTAATCCAGTATTGTGAAGATGTAGATATCCATATGCAACATTCTATTCCTTACACACCACAACAAAATGGTGTTGCTGAGAGAAAGAACAAATCACTGAATGAGATGGAAACTTGTATCATGGAGGATAAAACTTTGCCACCAAATTTTTGGGCCTAATATATAAACCATGCATCCTATATCTAGAATAGGGTGCCACATAAGAATCTTGATGGTATGACTTCTTTTGAAACTTGGAGTGGGCACAAGCCAAATGTGACCCATTTCAGGAATTTTGGCTCAAAGGATTGGGATAGAATTCCAATTGAAAAGAGGAAGGATTTGCAACCCCAAATCCAAGATTTCCTATTTTTTGGGTATTCTTAAGATTCAAAAGGGTACAAGATGATAAAATTGAGCACTAACAAATATTTCATTGAAATAAGTGTTCAAATCGAAGAAGATCCTTTAGCAGCACTTGAAGTTGGAGAGTCCTCTTCACCACCACATCCATTGATTGTAAGTGAAGAGAATAATGAGTTTTATGATTCTTATATGTCTGATAATGATGAATCAATTGCATATCCTAACATCCTTACAATACTGAAGTGGGCAGAAAGGACCATTCATGCAGCTGGGGAACTAGCTAGAAATCGTAATGACACTAGGAGGACTAGATCTCAATTTGAGAGTGCCCTTTGTGTGAAAGATACACTCTTTGATGAGAAGTGTTATTTGATGATAGATTCTGATCCACATACATATGAATATGCAGAACATGATCCAATATGGAAAACAGCCATGAAAGAAGAATTCAGCTCACTCTAGAAGAACAACATATGGGAACTGGTTGATCTTCCCACAGGGAGGAAGCTAGTGAAGTGTAAGTGGGTTTTCAAAACTAATTTTTCCACTGATGGTTCATATTTGAAATATAAGGAAATATTGGTAGATAAGGGATACTCTCAAGTACACAGTATTGAACACAATGAGACCTTTGCACCAATGGGAAAGATGGACTCCATAAGGCTTTCCCTAGCCATTGCAACTTCGAAGCAGTGGGAGGTGCATCACATGGATGTAGAGTGTTCCTTTATGAATGGAGATATGAATGAAGATATTTATATGCTTCAAACATAATGTTTTTTTATATAATCTATCTTTAGTGTGTAGATTGAAGAAATCATTGTATGGGCGCAATCAAGCCCCCAGGTCTTGGTATGCCAAGATTGATAGATTTTTGTTGTCACTTAGTTTTGTTCAAATGCAAGTATGATCATAATGTATATTTGAATATGATTCATGATTATTTAATGATTATTTTTCTCTATGTGACTAAACTTCTGATTACAGGAAGTCAAAAAAGGAGATTTCCTCCTTGAAGGATGCAATGAACCATGCCTTTTCTATGACAAATTTGGGATTGTTGAGCCAATTCTTGGGTCATGAAATTGCTCAATCCTAACATGGAATAAAGGTTCATCAATAATTGAATGCTTCATATTTTCTCCTCAAGTTTAGCATGAAATATTTCAAGCCAAGCAAGATACCATTCATTTTAGTAGTTAAGCTTGAAGAAGCAGGTTCTTCTCCTATAGTAAACAATACACTGTATAGGTAGTTGATTGGGTGTTTGATTTATCTTACACATACTCAACCTGACTTATATTATGTAGTTAGTGAGGATTCAATATACATGGATGAGCCTCATGAGATCCATTGGATATTAGCCAAGACGATCCTAAACTTTGTTTAGGGAACAAGGACTCATGGGATTTTCTACAAAGCAAAATCTAACTTAGAGCTAGTTGGATTTACTGATAGTTATTGGGAAGGTGACAACACAGATCAAAATGTTACCTCAGGATATGTGTTCATGCTTGAAAAAGGACCAATCATCTGGTCAAGTAAGAAGCAAAGTGCCATAGCACTCTCATCTATAGAGGCAGAGTATAGAGGAGTTGTAAATGCAACTACCTAATGTTTATGGTTACAGGGAATGCTTGGAGAATGTGGTTTCAAATTGGAGTTTTCAATAGTCATCTATTGTGAAAATGAAAGCACCATTCGAATCTCCACTGATCCAGTTCAAAGAAAAAGAACCAAGAACGTTGAGATGCACTATATCAGGGAGCTTGTGCATGATGGTACCATTGCTCTACTCTACTGGACATCTTCAGAATAAGTAGCAGACATATTCACCAAAGTATTATATGAGAAGACCTTCAGTAATCTAAAATCACTGCTAGGGATTTCTAATAATGTGGTGAAGAATGATTGATGACAAGATTTCCCAAATTTTGTTTTCCTGTCCATGTTTAAGGGAGGATTTTCCCACTATTTTTTGCCTCTTTCCTTGGTTGTATGGGCATGCAGTATGTAAAAGGGTGACTAAGACTTATTGCTAGGCCCTATAAATTTTTGATATTTACTCCTAAATTCAGGTTTAATGGGGGTGTTAGAATAATCAACCCATAGTTACCCATACTTGACATTAATTAAATCATTTTTGTCTTATTCCTAGAATCCTAAAATCCATCTCTATGCTAGTTGACTTCTACATGTTCCTAGAAGTCAATACTTGCTAAATTGGGTCATGGAGCACTTTGGAATCATCTTGTAAACATACTTAGCATGTATACTTTATTCTCAGTTCCTTAAAGTGCATATCTGCTTTTTCTGAAAGCTGCCTTGCTTTACAGTTGTTTTAAGGCATAAAGGAAAAGTTAGTCTAGGGGAACTTGCCTTGCTTTTTACCACATAATCCTCCTTCCTTTTCTCCATAAAAAAGCATGAATGAGTTTTCCTTCCACCACATATTATCTTTCCCACTTGATTTAGCTAATTCGTGAGGATCTTCATGGATTTGGAAATTCCTTTTTGCACTTATGGGGCATTTCACTTATTTTAGTAAGCCTGTTTTTTGACCAATTCAAATAGCAACATAGTGCTTTTGAATATCTCATGTAATTATATATTTGAGCATCCTATTACTTCATATGGTTGGATAATGTACACTTATTCAATATAGGATTAAGTTATGCTCCATTTTCATTCTCTTTTTGTGTGAATTTTTCATGTTTGATTAGCAATTTTGTGAGTGTAATTGATCTATCTCTTGGGTTCAATTTCCATAGTTAGGGATTGTATCGGAAAATGATGGTATGAAATTAATCAAATTTAAGAAGAAAATGATGAAATTTGACAATCAAGACATCAGATTCATCGCTCCCATTGAGCCAGTAAAATATGAAGGTATTAGGGGATGGGATCATGCTTACAACATTTCAGAGTATTACATTCATCCAACTGTTAATGTATAACTTGGTTGGTGCCGTCCTATTGTTTCCTCTTCCGATTCAGATGATGCATTAAATAATTGGAAGAAAAGCATGCATGAAGTATAAATTAGGAAGTGCGGTTTAATCACAGTTTTTGTTTCGTGTCGCGACTGAGGTTATTGAATTTCCCATCTATGAAGGACTACCCGAATTATATAATTTTATTGTTGATTTTGAAGAGAAGGTGTGAGAACCACAGTAGTTGCTTGCGTTGGAGGAGGAACTGAAAGATAATCTAGCATGGTGGTGGGAAACTCATAAAAAATCGATTAGTGGATGGTCCTAGTGTCGAAAACAGATGATAGTGCAGTTTGGAGATGCAGAAGTATACCATGATGGATGAAATGATGGGTGGATATGGCCTAGAAATAATTTGATTGAATGCCAAACCTTGTGGGAATCACGACCGAGGGATGAGTGGGTTCATTCCTTTGTTCACACACTGGATGAAATGCAATGATCTAGGTACATATCAGCTAAGAAACACATGAAAATAACCACTTGGGAGGATTTGATATTTTGTTTTATGCATACCTTTAGGTTCATGGATTCCAATACAGATGTCCATAATGCGCTACAGCTCATCCACGATGTGGTGTTCAAGGTGGTTTCAGTCGATGATGGAGTGTTATAACATATCTAGAGGACCTGAGGATGATGATGAGCTAAGAAATATCAATATCCCAAAAACAGAGGGGAGTAGGGATGTCACAATACCATATATACCAACCAATCCCATGAATCAGCCGCTGAAGATTACAAAAGTCAAGATTGGGATAGAGGAGAACCCCAAATTTGCAAGTATTGGGGACTATTGGGACAAAGAGATGATGGAAAAGATCATGGATCTACTACATGAATTTCAAGATTTGTTCCCTAAAGAGTTTTGATAAATGAAGGGCATATTGGGAGATTTAGGGGAGATGAAAATCCCATTAAATCCATATGTGAAACCAGTAAGGCAGAGGTTGTATTGATTGAATCCATGATACAAAAAGAGGGTCAAAGCTGAGCTTGATACAATGTTGGAGGTTAGAATAATTGATCTAGTTGAAGAATCATAATGGACTAGTCCTATTGTGGTCCAGGCTAAGAAAATAGCTGAAGTTTAGATATGCCTCGATCTGAGAAAATTGAATGATGCACGTATGCATAATCCATTTTCGACATCGTTCACATATGAAGTGATAGAAGGAGTAGGCGGTCAGGAGAAGTATTCCTTCACAGATGGATTTTTTTTCTATCACTAGATAAGGATCGACAAAAAACAACATTTGTAACTAGATGGGGTTATTTCTAGTACAAAGTGATGCCTTTCGAATTGAAGAACGCACCTGTGATATTTTCACAGGTCGTTGTCATTGCATTCAAAGATTTTATTCATAACTTCCTGAAATTTTATGTGGATGAATTGACAATGTATGGCTTGATTAGGGATCATCTAGAAAACCCACTACTGATGCTGGAAAGATGTTGACAACATCAAATTGCACTGATCTCAAATAAGTGTATTTTCTGTGCACTTTTTGGGATGTTGTTGGGTCACATTGTTTGCAAGTAAGGATTGTTGGTCAACACTACAAAGATAGCACTCATTTTTATCTCACCACCACTGATGAATGTGAATATGCTTAGAGAGACGCTGGGGCACACTGAATACTATTGCAAATTCATAAGAGGGTATGTTGTGATTACTGCCTCTATGGAGAAGCTATTGAAGAAATATGTTTCTTTTGTATGGAGTCAAGAATGTCAAGGAAGCTTAAACACACTGAAGGCCAAGATGTATTTTGCGCCAATACTAGTTTTCCCATATTGGAACAAGGAGTTCCATGTCCATGTGGATGCATCATTTGTTTCATTGGGAGTGGTGCTTTTGAAACCAGGCGAAGGGGACCTAGATCACTTGATCGCTTTTTCTATTCGGAAGTTGTCATTTGCTGAGAAAAACTATATGACCACAGAGAGAAAAGGTATGGTGATGGTGTATGCACTATAGAAGATCCATAATTCCCTATTAGGTGCCCATTTTAAGTCATTTACAAAACATTATACTTTGAAATACCTAGTCAATAATCCTGTGTTGGGGGGGGGGGATATTTCATTGGATGCCTCTCATTTAGGAGTTTGATTTTGAGATAATTGTGAAACCAGGTCTCTTAAATATGGGCCCTGATTATTTATCCTTAATTGAGGTAGGTGAGGAGCCCACAAACATTGATGATGGATTACAAGATGTGCAATTGTTCATATTTGATATGGAATATGACTATTATGATCAAATAATTTAGTTCTTGGCGACGGGAACCCCACCTGAGGAATTTTCAACAAGTCAGAAGATGCAGTTGGTGGTTAAGGATTTGTATCTCCAATTGATTGCTAGACAACTTTATAAACTAGGACCAGATGAGATCTTGCGACAATGTGTCCTACAACATGAGCAAGGGAAGATTCTAGAAGAACCACATGTAGGAGTTGCTAGTGGACACTACGGAGGTCAAGCTACTGCAAGCAAGGTGCTTCATGCAGGGATTTGGTGGCCCACTATACATAATTATGCAATGGAATATGCATGGAGTTGCAAGGTCTGTCAAAGCACTGGAAAAACATCACAAAGGGATGAGATATCATTGGTGACGTAGATAACATTGCAACCATTTAATAAATGGGTTATGGAGTTTGTGGGACCAATCAAACCACCTGGGAAGAAAACTGGTGTGTAGTACATAATTACAATGATAGACTATTTGATGAGGTGGGAAGAGGCTGCACCAGTCGTGGATTGCACCGATGCGACAACAGCGAGGTTCCTATTTGACAATATTGTAATGTAGTTTAGATGCCCAATAATATTGATGAGATACCAGGGCAGTCACTTCATAAACCGCATGGTCAGCGTGTTGGTGGAGGAATTGCATATACAACACAAGAAAAGTACCCAATATCATCCAGAGGAGAATGGTATAGTGGAAGAATTTAACAAGATATTGGAGAATTCACTTGATGACTGGGACTTGAATATTCCAATAGTGTTGTGGGAATATCACACCACTTGCAAGTGATTGACAAGACAGATAATGTTCAAGTTGGTGTATGGGCAAGAAAAAATCATGCCTATGGAGTACATTGTCCCAATTCTACGCATTGCCACAACGATGGGTAGGGAAGATGAAGTAGCGCTAGAGGAGCATATGGAGAAGTTGGTATAGCTCGAGAAGGATTTTTTATTGTAGAATTCCACCAACACATTGACAAGGATTGACAGAAGGCATGGCACGATCGCCACATAAATAATAAACAATTTCAGTAGGGATATTTGGTGTTATTGTATGACAACAAGTTCATGAAGCATCCAAGTAAGTTACATATGCACTTGTTAGGTCCATATCTTATTAATTTAATTAATTTAGGAGGTGCAGTTAAACTACATCAATTAGATGGTGTGATGTATCCAAATCTAGTGAATCGTAGCATGTTGAAGCCATATAGGACATGGCCAAAACCATGCAATCCTTGTGGCACTGCGCAATAAAAAAAAGTAGTTAGGATGACAGATGAATGGAAGGCACACCAATAGGAAGTGGTTATGAAAAAGTAGGAGTGAGTAGCGTAGTTAGGAGGTCATGTTGAGACATCTATATGGATGTGAGCAGAAGTCAAATCACTAATAAATGAAGACAATTAACAGTAGTTAACCAGCGACGCTTGTGGAAGTGACGCGTAATGATGGTGGGTCCGACCATCGGGTGGAAAAATTGACGGAAACTTCGGGTAGTTAATGTATGATTTGATCATGATGATCCCATTGATGTGGTAATGATGAGAATGAGTTGATTCAGTGCTATAAGGATGAGTTTGACATGGTCAAAAGACACCATTATGCAGAGTTTATTTGAGTTGCAGAGCTATTGATTTGTAGAATGAGTTGTTGAGAAAGGTTGAGAGGATATTGAGTAGGTTTCTAAGCCCAGAGAGGGTGCATGATTGTTAATACTTGAGAGAAATTGGTACAGCATGTAGACCAATCTAGATACCGAGATATTTCCAGTGAGTGAGATTCACCAAACAGACTAGTTGAAATTATGGAAGAAGTATCTAGTATGCAAGTTGGATTGTTGATAGTGATTGAGGGGAAGAGAAAGGTGCAGAATCCTAGCTCTCTAACACAACAGAAGAGATGGACCAGAACGTCTATAATGGCACAAGAAGAAGAAACTGCATAGATGGGGTCGTCGAGCTCATAAGTGGTAGAGTCTATAGCTAGAAAAGGCGTGTCTATCAAGGACATCGCTGGATATATCCCTCCTAGTCGTCCTAGTGTGAAGGCAAGGAATCCCACAAAGAACTAGAAGTATCATATAAGGAATTTAGAATACCACATAGGATGGTATGTATTTTTGACATCGTTCTTGCATTGATGCAGCTGAAATATGAAGACCACAACCTTATTTCCCTAGAGCAATTTGTGAATGAACCATATGTGTCAATGGTAGAGGTCACAAGTGGGATCATAGAGTGCATCCCAAAGGATTTGGAAAGTGGGCTATCTAGAGCCAGATTACTTGGATTGATCAACACACCACACTTTGTGCAGTCGACTAAAGTGAATGCATGCGTGAAAAATATTTTAGTGTGCTTCCATGGTGGGTATTTATGGTTAGATTATCTAGTTGAAGTCACGGTGGGGTTGATTTCAAATATAATAGGGCTAGATGGACCATAACCCTCACAATATATCCATGGTAAAGATAATGACAGGAAGTTGGGAATGACTCTGAATAAGCATTATGCTCTAGAGTGCGATGAGATGGCATATCGCATTGATAGTGTCAATGAATGTGTGATACGTATTGGCACAAGTATTTTGGTTAGTAAATTTAGAAGGAATAACCCCTCGGTTCAATCTAATTCCAGGGTGGTCGCATGTGCTGAGTTGTGTGCACAAGGCATACAAATGAATTGGCTACTTTTTCTTATGAACCAGTTAGCAGAAGACGTGGTGGACATCCAGGTAGGTGAAAGACCATTCACATACAATTGGATCCTCATTTTGATTGTGTTAGTGGCTTGGATAGATCCACATGATTACCAGGGGATGGATTTCAAAGAAATAGAGATATGTAAGGGTGCAACATATTAGAATTTATGGCGGGTCAAAGAAGCAGAGTGAATGGTAGACTGCTCGATCCAATTTTGTATCTACTCAGAATCACTGCAAGAGGCAGTGGTAAAAGTTACAAAACTTACAGAGGAAGTCACGAAAAAATATCAGAGGATTACACGTTTCTCAATTGGACCCTATCCTATTCATGTTCAAGCACAATAGGACCCTGCAACAGAATGGTTTGCAATGAGGTATAAGGTGACCGATGTAGAACTAGAGGCAATGATTAATGATTGGATTACATAATGGTGTGAACCAGCTAGTGTAACAAAAATATCGACAGGAACTCCAATGAATGCACCTATTGAGATTGTGTGCAAAGATGACCAACAATATGATGAAGAATAATCAATAGAAACACCTACTGACCTAGAGGCACATCGTATACTGAAGAAACTAAGAAAAAAGAGGCACATCAACTAGGATTTGAGCAGTCACACCATGTCAGCAGTGGAAGCGTAGTTAAACCATCTTGTCAAGGCCATTAACCATGCAACTGATGCGGCCACAAAGGAGATGAATAAATAGGTGTAGGAAGGATTCACCAAGGTAAGAACCAAACTAGATCTTGTATATGATGTTTTTTTTTTAAAGAGCATCAGAGAGTGTGACTTTGTAGGAGTATGCATCAATTAGCATTGAGCCATGGGCCAGGAATGTTTAAATTCTCCCGACTGTGATTGATGTTGGAACCAAGGACTTGAATACCTCACTACAATAGTTGTAGAGCATATCACTGGATATCAATGCGCTTCCCATGTAGAGAAACATAAGGACATCACTGATCATTTTCTACAATCGCAAAAGAAAGAAGAGGCGACACTCAAATAAGTTGGTGAACTATGTTTGAAGAAAAAGTGTAGGAGATAGAATAACTAAAGAAAGTGCAAGAAGAGTTGAAGACAAAGAAGGTTGAGGAGATCACATAGATGAAGAAGGAGATAGACCGGCTCATCGTTGAAAAGGCACAAATTTCCGACAGTCGCATACAAGTAGAAGCAGTAGTTGTGGAGGCTTGTGAGCCCACTAGTGAAAACATGATGCAACTAGATGCAGTCACAAAAGCAAAGCAACTTGGGGAAACTATTCTGCAGTTGAAGAAGGATAACAAAATTTTAACTCTCTTTTCTATCTAGACATGCCTTCTAAGTAAATTACCAAGATGAATACTTCCATAGAGGAAGTGCCAAAAAACCTTGAAGAGCTAGAGCAAGAACCTATGAATATCACTAAGGCAATGATAGCGTTTTGGGGAAACATCATCGAAGACATACAATTAGAAAAACTGAACAAAAAGTTGTAGGAGGCCAAAGAGAAACTAGTGACACTACATACTTCCTTACGAGCAATGCCACCACTCCTCCATATTACACGATCGGCCGAGCTGAGTGAGTTGTAGCACAGGGTTGGAAAAGCTCGAGAGCGATAGTGGAAGAGAAATGAGAAGCTCGATGAGTTCCAATACATTAGAGCATAACTATGTGTGAATGCACTTTCCACACTACAAGTTGTAATTAATGGAAAGAAAGAGGTTACAAAAAAAAGGTGGAGCACCCATTGAAGTAGGATTTGTTGGGAAGTTAAGACATTGTTAAGAGAATTCAAGAGAAAGTGAAGGAGATCACTCACCAGTATGCAGACTTCAGACTGAAGATCAATGAGTACACCATGTTCACCTGACGTGGCTTGAGGGAGAGCCACAAGATTATGTTGGGGGGATTTTTGTAGGATTTTTGGACACAATAGTTGCGCAAAATTGTGAATACTACGCAAGTTCAAAAGACACCACACAAGAAGAAGATTAGCGCGCAAAGCGGAAATTAGAATATCTTTTATATTTTGTGTCAATTTTTCATACTTTGGACCATTTTTTATGGATATTAGTGTGATTTTGTAGAATTAGTGAAGAGTTACTTAGGAATTTTTCCAAGCATACCTTAAATGTAAAGGCGCAAGCCTATAAATAGAACTAGAATTGTAAGTGTTAAGGGGACTTGGATAAGCATAGAAGAGAACTAAGATATATCTATTGATCTGTAGATCTATTTTTTGAATATGTGGTTTATTTCACATAAGTAATATGAAAAGATAGAAGTTTATATGAAATAATGTTTTCTTTTATCTCTAATTGTCTTATTACTTTTGCAATCATATGGTGAATGTTAACTGAATCCGTGACATGGATCTGTGATGAGATGTTTTCCTTCTTTTAATGATGTTATTTTACTGTATCTGTTTGTGCCTCAGTTAGGCTAGTGCATTTGTAATGGAATGATGTGATCTAATTGAGAAAAATGAGAAATGTTTGTGTGAATAACTAATTAATCATCTCTATTAATGTTGAGTTGACTTTTTAATAGTGATTCCACAATATCCCTTCCTATTCTGTGGAAAATTGGTTCCGATAGCTGTCCGTTGAACACCTTCAGTGAGACCTCATCTGCTCTACAGGTGTTTCTAGATGGGGTAAAACCTATCTGGGTCGGTGCTCAAGGAGATCGTAGTGGCTTTAGGATCGATGGAGTGGAATCCTTGTTGACTTGGTTTTGTTGGTTGGGTTTGTTTCAACAAATATCAGGCATAAACAACCCATTATTTAAGTACCCATCTTCAATATCAATCATTCTAGTCCCTTTGGCTTGGATTTCTAAATCATCACCCATCACGATGGATGGACCAGTGTAAGGATGTAGGGCTGAGAAGGAATAATGCATGAAATACATGTTCCTTGAGGCACCTGAATCTATGATGAAGGAATAATATCTTGAATATCCAGTAACCAAAGCATTGCATATTTCCTTGTTCTCTGAGCTTGAACCTCCCTCTTTCTTCCTTGTGCGTTCTAGTAGTGGGATCTTGTTCTTCTCAAGGAGTTGCGACATCATGTCAATGGTTTTATTAATGCATGATTTCTCTGGATGACAACCTTTTTAACAATAAGTTCATTTTGGCTTCTCTTTCTTCTTCTTCTTCTCTTTGTCCTTTATAGGATTTGAAACCCCATCTGAATATTTGGGATTCTCCTGCTTCTTCTGATCTTGTTGCTTCAAATATATAGCATTCTTATTGCATTTCAATGAATTAGAAAAACTACAACAAGGTATTGATACTTGGTGGATTTTATGGTACCTATTTGCACCAACTTGTCTTTTTCTTGAATTAGTGACTCCATGAATTCTTCCAGTGAAGGAATCCTCTAATTTCGAGTTATGAGATTGCTTGAGTGGAATGTTGATACAAAAACTGAATACTCTAGACCTAGCTTCAAAAAAATGGGCAAGATCAGCTTCTTGTATTTATTCTCAATGCCACATTATTTTAGCTAAAGAACCATATATTTGAATAGTGTGAACAAGTTCTGGATAGTCTGAAACTGAGTTGGGCTTAAAGAGATCAAACCATTTTCGAGTTGGTGGCCTACCATCTCATCAGTATTCCCAAACAATGACCCGATCTTTATCCATACTTCATTGGGTTTTGTCATATTGTCTACATGGAAGAGAATATCCCTCAAAATACTGAGACAAAGCATCCCAAATGCCTCATCTAGTCTATTGAAGTACTTTGATTTTTCTAGAGAAGAATTAGGATCGCTCTCAGTTCCCATGGTGACCCTGTAGAGGGATTTTGAACAAATTTGGATCACCATTTCAGCCTTCCATTCTAAATAGATGAATGGGGTACGAAATACATGAGTTTTCTCCATTCCTTCTTGTGCACTTAGTGATAGAAACATTGGATGTACCTGCAACACAAACATTCAAATTTCTCTGGAAAATACCCTACATAGAAACTCAAACACTATGGATTTTATTTTCAGCTCCAAATATCTATGATACCATGTGAAAATATGATTCACATGAATATCTAGGAGCTAAGGGAATCCTCACAATTCAATATTCTTCATAAATTATGTAGAAACTAGTGAAATTAACACATACAAATGGTGTCAATAACTGATTTTATTATGATTGTCTAACATGTAAATATGTATGGAACATTTATATATTACAATAAGAGAAAATCATTAGCCTTTGGAGGCCATTTGGATGCATACATGTCACAGGCTTAGATTGGACCTCAAAACCCCCGTAGATGGACCAATGAGCTCCCAGGGCCACCCCAAACAATCACAAATTATAGTGTGAACATGGATGGAGCATGCTAGGACAAAAATTAGGGTATTATAGGCGTGGTGGAGTGCATTAGTGAGTGAGAGTGGCTCTAGGAAGAAATAAATGGTCGAAAAGAGTAAAAAAAATAGCAAATACATGCATGGGCGCCTCTAGTCAACCAGTTTCCCTATTTTAAGGGATGGGGAGTGCTTGGAGGACTAAAAATTCATTAATGATGGTGCATGTGTAACTAGAATCATCACATGAGGGAGCTTGGGTTCATTTATGAGTCCAAAACATCAAAGGAACCAAGATTGACCAATACAACCTAGTTTTGGACCATATAACATAACCATGAGACTAATGAAAATGTGTCCTAGGTGTGTGACCATAGTACTAAGGTGGAATAATTCTCTAACAAACATAAAGAGAGAGAGTGGGAGAGAGATACATAGAGTTGTATAAAGGAAGAGGGAGAGCAAGAGTAGGAGAGAGAGAGATAAAGATCAAGAGAGAGAGAGAGTATGAGAGAGATAGAGAAAGAGAGAGATAGAGGAAGAGGGAGAGAGAAATAAGGAGAAAGTGGGAGGGAAAAAAGATACTAGGACTTAGAGGGAGAGGGGAATATGGAGCGAGGGGGGAGGGAGAGGCGATATGCGGGGAGAGGGCTAGAGAGAGAGAGAGAGGGATTATGGGAGGACAGAGGAGGATGGGGGGAGGAGGGAAATCGAGGAAATAGAGGGGGTGAGGGAGAAAGAGGGAGGGGGAGAGAGGGGGGTATGGATAGAGAGAGAGATAGGGAGAGGATAGGGAGAGGGAGGGAGAGGGAGGAGTTATGGGGAGAGAGGGAGAGGGATAGAGGGAGTGTTGTAGGGAAGGGGATGGGGACAAAGAGGGATAGGCAGGAGGAGAGGCAAAGCTAGATAGATTGATTTGGCATGCGATGGGGACAGGGAGGGAGAGAGGTAAAGAGTAGGAGGGAGAGGGAGAGGGAGAGGGAGAGAGAGAGGGGGGAGGGAGTTATAAGGAGCGGGGAAGGGGAGAGGAAGGAAAATAGAGGGGAGGTGGAGTTGGAGGGAGATGGGGGGTATGAAGAGAGGGAGGGAAGTAGGAGAAAGTGTGATTTAATGGTTAGGATTAGATGGAGGAGTAGGAGTGAGAGAGGGGGTTAGAAACAATTAAAGGTTGCAAAAGAGAGATAGAGATAAAATGGGGTTATTAGTAGGGGGTGTTGTCACGTATAAAATTTAGAATTTGACCCATTTTTAATCTCTTTCCAATTGTACATCGACTTCACCAAATCCCCTTGTCCTTGTGTAATCCTTGCACTCAAATTTTAATTTTTTTTTTTTTTTTTTTTCAGCTCTATCAAGTTCCCATCACCTTAAGCTTTCATTTGATTAAATTTTCCAAAATATTCATATTATACATGATTAACATTTATCTCATTATACTATTAAGTTTAATCCCACCAATTATTCCTTTCATTATTAATCTTAATTGCACATAGCTTATCCACAAAGTCAAGCGATGATCCCCGTATGCCCAAAGTCCTTATCTAGAATTTGAAAAATTATATTAATATAATATTTTGTGTTAAATATTTTTATTAATATTTAAATTCAAAAAGTAATTCATATCGGACAAATATCTATAAATATTAAATTCAAGATTGGAAAAGTCAAAAGCGGAATATGAATGGTCACTATGCATTTCGAAGATCCTACTTGCACGAGTGCTAATATCTTTTTGAGGTGGTAAAGGAATTGAAACTATGCCCTTTACTTAATTCAGTTAGATGACTAAACTGGGAGGGATTAAAACCATCGTTCATCACTACGTAAGTGCCTAAGTGAATATTATAATATTTTATTTTCATAATAGTTAACCTTATGTTATAAGGTTGTTTGCTTTGGAATCTATTTGAAAATATCACATAAATATGGAGTGTTAAACGTTGGAAAATATTTTCCAAACTTTAGAAATTCAAAACTATGAGAAGTAGTAGATAATTTTTTCCAAATTATAAATTAGTTTATATTTATGAATTTCGTTTATTCATGAATATACAAAATTTGAGAGAAACAAGAAATGGAATTCAGGAAAAAAAAAAAGGATTTATAGGGTAAAGATTATTCATGGAATTAGTTTTAATCCAAAAAATGGAGAAATGTTAAAGGGAATGGCTTTCAAAACCACATACATTAGTTATTTCTATGGAAATATAGTAATATAATTTTACAAGTTAAAGAAATATTTGGGAGATATTTGTTATCATAATATATTATTCCTAAATATTTAAAATTGATCTTTCTGAAAATTAAGAAAGGCCAAAAATTCAATCGTTACAAAGTTTACCTGAAAAAAGAAGGCCATTTGAAGATTTCAATATAAACAGTTAAAGATCAAATATCACACTTGGAAGACAAATATTTTCCCAAATTTGAAGGAACAAAATTAACACAAGGATCCAATTGCAAATTTTCAAGGTATTAAAATAAATAAGTGGAAAAGATTCGTTAATAACAAACACCAACAACTTTCAACATTCAAGATACCTTGTAGCATGTTATAGATATTTTCTATTTTTAGAAATATTGTTCTAGAAGTTAGTGGCCGTTAGAGCATTGTATTAGTTATATAAACCATAATCTATAATATAATGGGAGTTGGATTTCGAAACAAAAGATATACTATCTTATTTATTGTAACTTCAATTTTATATTAATAAAATTTTGCAGAGAGCAGAAGTTTAGAGAATTTCAAAATAGAGATTCATCTGATATTATTTTCTAGTCTATGATTTATTTTGTGAATGCATTTTATGTACTACTCCATTCGTTTTATTTCTTTAGTGTTTGAATGAAAGAAATGAGTTAGAATTCATATTTAATGCTCTTTCTTCTAAATATTTCTAGTCTATGATTTATTTTGTGGATGTATTTCCTGTACTACTCCACTCGTTTTATTTCTTTAGCGTTTGAATGAAAGAAATGAGTTAGAATTCATATTTAATGCTCTAATTAACAAGATTCAAATGTTATCCCTTTTTCTTCTAAATATTGATACATAATTCATCATGGTTACATTCTTTATGTTGATGGGTTCTCTCTCTCCAAATCTTATACCATACTACATCAAGTAAAAGTATGAGAAAATACATATCTTTTCTTTGTTACTAATTTGTTCTACCACCATTTTGTTTCAACTGAAATGATATTCATTTATTAATTCCATGCCTAATGGTTTTCTTCCCAATTATACCCCTTTGATAAACTTATTATTGTCAAAAGTTATGGATGTTGTTTTAGATACATGGATTGTTGTTACAGTGACCTTTGAACAATAGATTCATAAAATGGATCCCCCTTTGGACTGAAAAGTCCATTTTTTTATCGTAAATATTTGTTTGAGGATACCTTGGAAGTTTTCTTTACATCCAAGGATAATTTATAACTGATAAAATTTTGGTGTCATTATTGATATATAAAAGTATTTATTTACCCTATAGATTGAAGAAATTGTTTTAGATCTAATTTTGAGGGAAAACTTGAGATACAAAGATTGGTCGTTTACTTTCCCCTAATGACTCTACTATAATTAGAATCTGGAATTTTAAGTATCACCAGTGAATCCATTTTCCAAAGATGGAATATTATATATCTATAAGGTATTCTCCTATGAATCATTTACATATTCATTATTTTCTAAATCATTTACTTGGTATAGATTCAGATATCTTCCAAAACTTAAGGATGACGAAGGAGATGATGGTGCTCTACATCTAATTAAGTTTCATGTGCATATACGTAAGATGAAAGTTTATCATGAATATTTTATAATGAAAATATTTGAATGGTCTCCTTGGAGGGAAAAGCAAGATTATGGTATGAAATATTACCATATACTAGTTTATACTCTTTACAATATTTTCAAAGATTTTTTTTGGAACTATAGAGAATCCTATCCATCCTGGTTGTTGGTTAAAAATTGTTTAGATCATTTTGAAAATGTCATTCAACCTTTGAAAAATGTTAATGATGATGAAGAGTTTATTGATGAACAAATCAAACAGGAATTTTATGAAAACCCTTCCTAATGTCAAGAATATAAATTAGAGCGTAGATTCCATAATATTCAGAAACATTTTTAGCAAGAAATAGTTTCTCCCCTCATTATAAATGAATAAAATCAGGACTTTAATATTTGGATTTATATTCCTTCCTCTCAAGTTAATGTGGAGATCCAAAAAAATTTAGAAGTTTTGACATATCAAGTGAAGAATATGAATAGTCAATTAGTATTTTCTGCAGTTCATTACCTTCTAATAAAGTCATTGAAGAATAATTTGTTGTTTTGGGTCACTCCCAAAATAAAGATAACATTCAAAACTTTATACCTTTTGAAGTGATAGATTTAGAAATTATGGAGAACCAAAATGATATTCTTGTTGAAACATATTAAGGGTCACTATTAGATATGCCCGTTGAGCTACATGAATAACTAAACATTTAAGTTTTCTATGTTCCATTTCAATATTGTCAAGAATAAATAATTATTTTTCTATATATGGATGAAAAGGAGAAGAGGCAGATTGTTGTTTCTTCACTTAAAAAATATTTTTAATATATGTAAATAGAAGAAGGAACAAAATCTATTACAAATGAAGGAAACCTTACTCTTTTTGTTGATCATTAATGAGAAGTGATTATTCATGATATCCAATATCCTTTTGTAAGTTTGTGGGAGTCATCAGTGAAAGTGAATTCTGTAGTATTTATGAAAGGTAGAGGGAGAGGGGAGAGAAAGAGAGGAGGGAGGAGAGGGAGGTAGAGGAACAGGAGAGAGGGGAGAGAGAGAGGAGTGGGGGAGAAAGGGAGAGGGAGAGGGAGAGGGAGGGAGAGGAAGAGAGGGTGGGAGAGAGATACAAGGAGAGGGAGGAAGATAGGCTATTGGAATGGAAGGGGGAGGGTGATCTAGGGAGAGGGAGATTGGGAGGGGAAGGGTTAGAAAGAGATAGTGAGAGAGAGAGAGGGAGAGGGAGAGAGGGAGGGAGAGAGGGAGGGAGAGAGGGATGGATGGAGGGAGGGGAAGAGGGGCTGAGAGGGAGAAGGAGAAGGTGGAAAGAGCGAGGGAGATGGAGATGGATTGAGAGAGAGAGGGGCGAGGGGGGGAGGAGGGAGATAGAGTAGGGGAATATGAGACAAAGGGAGATAGAGGGAGGGTGTGGTATGTGGATATGGATGAATATGGAGGTAATGAGAGAGGGAGAGGGGAAGGGAGAGGGTGGGAGAGGGAGAAGGAGAGGGAAAGGTAGAGTGAGAGAGAGATATAGAGAGAGAAGGAGGAAGGGAGATAGAGGGAGAGAGAGAGGTGGGCAATTGGGACAGATAGTAGTAGTCAGAGGAAGAGAGTGCAATAGCGGGAGGGAGAGAGAGTGGGTGAGTGGTGGGGGAGGAAGAGAGAGAGAATGGGGGAGGGGGAGAGAGAAAGGGTGGGTGAGAGAGAGTGTGTGTGAGACTACGGGAGGGAGAGAGAGAGAGAGAGAGGGGGAGAGAGAGAGAGAGAGTTAAGCAGTGGGAGGGAGAGAGAGAAAAACAAATGCTAGGAAGAGAGGGAGAGACAGTGGGGCTAGGAGGGAGAGAGAGAATGGTACTGGGAGGGAAAGAGAGAATGGGACTAGAAAGGAGAGAGGAGGGAGGGAGAGAGGGGGATAAGGAGAGAGGGAGAGGGAGAGAGGGAGAGAGATATAGTGGGAGGGAGGGGGTGTTAGTGGGATAGATATGGAGGGAGTGAGAGGAAGAGTGAGAAAATAGAGAGAGAGAGAGAGAGAGGGTGGGGAGGGAGTGAGGGGGGGAGGGAGAGGGAGAGGGAGATAGGGGTAGAGGGAGAGGGATAAAGAGGCTGGGAATAGAGAGGGAGAGAGAGAGAGAAGGGGGGGGGGGGGGGGGGGGGGAGGGGGGGGGGGGGGGGGGGGGGGGGGGGGGGGGGGGGGGGGGGGGGGGGGGGGAGAGGAAGAGAGAGGGAGGGAGAGAGATAGGTAGAGAAAGAGGAAGGAAGAGGGACCTAGCGAGGTTGAAAGAGAGATGGAGATGGAGAGAGAAAGGGAGAAGGAGTGGTAGGGAGGGAGAGAGAAAGAGATAAGGGGTACAATGGAGAGAGAGAGAGAGAGAGAGAGAGAGAGAGAGAGAGGGACATTGTGGTAGGAGAAGGGAAGGGAGGGAAAGATAGTGGGGGAGGCATAGGGGAGGGAGAGAGAGGAAGAGAGGGGATAAGGGGATAGCGATGGAGAGGGTG